>CABHPP010137299.1:12578-36356 GCA_902168425.1 Peromyscus attwateri
CTCTGTCTCTCTCTGTCTCTCTGTCTCTCTGTCTCTCTGTCTCTGTCTCTCTCTCTCTCTCTCTCTCTCCCTCTCTCTCTCTCCCTCTCTTCCTTTCTCTCTTCCTCTTTTAATAATAAAACTTTCCATGTGGGTGCCACCTGCATGGTATGAGTGACTTTGTGCTGTGCCCCTTGGCTCCACCCACCAAGGCCACCGCTCACTGTTTTTCAAATACAACACTCCTCTCAAGATTGTATGATGATTCTCACCACCTCTCTGCATCCTCATTGGTTCCCTTTGTTTTGTGCTTTTATGTAAAGATCTTGCTTGATGAATAGACACTTTCCCTTCTTTTCCTCTGGCCAATTCTTCTGTGACCTCTTAAACAGAACCAAGGATGTTGCTTTTCTAGAAGCTTTTCTTGATCCCAAGCGGCAGCTGTGGGAGCCATACAGATGTGAGTGCTTCTGTCATAAGGGAAGTAAGGACAAGAATGAATAAAGCTGTCACAGTGAGAATGGTCCACAGGGTTATCTTGATGTGCTGGTGTGGCTTAATAACCTGTCATGTGCTCAGTAGCCACCCCCAGGACTCTTGATGCCCACATGCTTACCCATAACAAAGGAAGTCCAGTTTTCATCCTACATCAGCCTCCTCACTGCTCAAGGCAAGGTTTTGTGGACATTAGATTCCTATTGTGGGCTCTGGCACAGCCCTGGACAGGTGTACCTTGCACAGTGTGTAGAATTAAAAGCCAACCTGAAATGCCCACAACTGCAGGTGCACGGGACAGGACCCAATGTTCTCACCCTACAAACCTGAGTCAATATTTCTCCTTCTTTCCTGCGTAAAAGAGTGTGTTCTAAAGATCCTTGTGTGTGGACAGAAAGCCTCAGGGCATTAAATTCCTATCTAGACACTGAAAGACTTTGGATGAAGGTACCATGTAAGGAGCAGTTGATGTGGTGGTCAAGGTTGCAGATTCAAAAGTTGTCCTTTGAGGGTCTACTCTCTGTCTTGGCTACTATTGCTCTGTCCCTCAGATGAGGTAACTTTTCTGTGGCCCAGACGCTGCATCTGTGGATCTATTTTGAGTGCTACAGTGAAAGGAATTACCTCTCAAGCCTGTGGTGCTTGCAGCCATATGAAGGAGTGCTGAGAAAGGTGTCTGATGTGTAGTAAGCACTAAGAAGGTATTTGCTGTCACTGTTTGTGTTACTGTGACTGCTGCTACTTGGCTGTTAAGGGAACACACAGCAAACCCCCAACACTGCTTGTTTCTTACTTCATGTCTTGGTCAAGTTAACCTTTGTCTTTCCTTCTCTGTGAGTGACACTTCCATCTAAGGTGACATTCCTGTTTGTACTGATGTCCTTTCTCAAGATGCCTGAAGTGATGCTTGGGAAGAGAACTCATGCTGGACAGTCTCTCTCTAGGGCTCTTGATCTTACAAAGCTTCCAGGGTGTGAGTCATCACTGTCAAAGCAGATTCAGGAGGCAGAGTGGAAGCTGAGCCCCAGCACAGATCTGAACAGTATCCAGACAAAGAAGCCTGTTTATTTACGTTATCACTCACCATGCCGGTACAAAAGGCCCCCACGGTCCTCCTGACCTTCTCCAGGCAGGGCCAATGGAATCACTGTCCTCTCATTATTGCTTCATTGCACCGTAAGTGTCCGATACCTCATCACAGTCATTCTGTTGTAAGTCCAGTCAATGGGGCTTTGGGGAGCGGAAAACGCAGAGGTCAGCAGTGTCTAGGACCTTTATCTCCACTTAATTACATCTCCCTTCTTCATGGCTGTATTTACTCTCATTTACAAATGAGTGTTTTCTCTACTATTGTGTTCCTCCTCTCGGGATGTCGCTGACCAAAGCAGCTGATTCCGAGTTCGTTAGCTTCCATTTCTCCTCCCTGACCTTGTCATCACATCTTTCTTCCCCAGAGATCACTGCTCACATCCATGCTTCTACCTGTCATGGATTTGGGGATGTGGGGCTGGGTCAGCAAATGGTGATTCACAGAACTGTTTAAACAGGAAGCAATGAAGATAGATCCTAAAATTTACAAAGAACTAGGAAGATTCAGTAAATTGAAATTTATGACAGAGCATCTTTCCTCTTTCATCGAATTAACACCAGAGTATAGAAAGAGAACCTGAGAGCTGAGGGTCCCAGGAGTGGGATTCTGGTTCCACGGACTGTGACTGCTTATTGGGTAAATGATTTGGGCAAGTCACATGACCTTTCCTGGGCTCCAGACTCAGCAATAAATGGCAAATGCAGCACTCACTGACACACCATAATGATGTGTTTGGTGTTTGCTGAGTGTGGCACTGGAATATGGCCATAAGCTAGCCACTCCTGGTGGGCTCAGCTAAAACCACGCACTTCCTCATTCAGTGGCTCATCATTAGATAGACATGAAATGTTTTATCGTGGTTTGACAATAGGTTTGGGTAAATTGAATTAACCGTGACACCTTCACTAATGCTTAGGGGTTTCACTGGTAGTGCAGCATAAAAAGACTTTGGGATAGCTGGAGGGAATGGAGCTAACCATGTGTGGCTCCTTTTAGAGGACAGGACAGTAGGGCAGTCACAGCCTTGAATTTTTGAGTTTGTAGGGTGCAGGCTGGTTGCTCCACCTCACACCACACACCCACTGCTGAGTCTTTATTTACCTACAGTTCATTTGCATCCCACTTCAAGGATGAAATGGCTCTTCTGAGCAGTCTGGGGTGTCAGCTCCAGGCTCCTTTCATCATGGTTTCAAGAGACTCTCCTGCAGAAACAAGTCAGGCTTGCAATCACTGATTATGAGTAGAATAGCAAGCAGCCTGACCCTTTGGAAGTCACATTTCATAACATGCATGTTAACCCAGTTTAGAAGAAACTCGGAAGTGGATGTATCATTTAAAAAACATTTATTAAACTAGATGGCCACCTTGTCAGCTCTAGAGCTGCTACTGACTTCCTCAGGTGATTCTCACATTTGCGTTCGGCCACTCACTCCATGTCCTGTATGCCACTGCACTTGTGATGTGTACAGATCACCATACTAACACTGAAAACATAAAAGTGGTAAGGAGTGGAATGGCTCTCAAGTTCTGAAAGTCTGGGTTGGGAGTAACCTGCAGCCCCCAAAGGATGAAGGTCTGTCTGTGTGAAGAGGGACTGTTTTCAGTGTTGGAGTCAGGTCTATTTGCTTTGACAGCTAAAGAGGAGTAAGGGAATTAGACTCACTCAGTGTGGTGGTTTGAATAGGAATGGTCCCCACAGACTCATGTGCTTGAATGCTTGGCCCACAGGGAGTGGCTCTATTAGGAGGTGTGGTCTTGCTGGAGTAGGTGTGGCTTTGTTGGAGGAAGTGGGTTACAGGAGCTTTATGCTCTCAGAAGCCCAAGCCCATCTAGTGTGACACAGTCTTCTGTTGCCTGTGTATCAAGCCGTAAAACTCTCAGCTCCTTCTCTAGAACCATGTCTGCCTGCATGCCTGTCATGAAGATACTGGACTGAGCCTCTGAAACTGTAAACTAACCTCAACTAAATGTTTTCCATTATAAAAGTGGTTGTGGTCATGGTGTCTCTTCACAGCAATAAAACCCTAACTAAGACACTTAGCATGATAAATAATATTCTAAAACACACACATGCATACATACATGCACATGCACAAACAGATGTAGCACACAACAGAGGCAAACATACACATGTGCATATACATGTCAACTTGCACATGCATATACATGCTCCCACACAATGTGAATGTTATGATTCAAATATGGTTTGTCCCCTTTAAACTCACAGTTTGATCGCATATGGCAGTGTGTCTCTAAGAGTTGAATAAGTCATTAAGGTAGACTAATGTCTTTACCACAGAAGAGGGTTAATTCTGCATATTACCAAGTCAGAGTGAGTTTGTCCTGGTTATATATGTCATTATAAAACAGGGCCTCCATCTTTGGCCCACTTCTTTCACACATACTCTCTTGAGCCTTTTCATTTTGTATCACGAAATGGGATGTTACAATTCTTTTATAGATATAGAGTCCAGTAAATTTTCTAGTCTCTAGTACCTGGTGTATGTATGCTGAGAAGCCCAGGCAAATATCTTGACAGGCTCCAAGTGGCTCAGTTAAGAACTAGGCCTCAGTTCCTGCTTCTTGAAACTGAGCAGGCAGTTTCTGAGGAAGCCATGAACTAGGGACAATCAAACTTGAATGCCCCTGACAGTAGGGATGAGGGAGAAAGCACATAGTAGGCCTGAGCCAGTCCCCCACAGCAGCTCAAGGTAATAACCAAATAAGGACAAAGCCTGGGACTTGTCCAGGCTTGCCCCAAAATGGAAAAGCTATAGCCAGCCCCTGCTATCTCTAGTCACTTAGGAATCTACTAGCATAATTGCTACTCACTTAAGCCAATTGTAGATAAAATGACCAAACTCCCTCAGGAATTCCTTCAGTTATCCTTAAAAGGAGCCTGTGAGCCTCTCTAAGAGTGGCCATTTTGCCTTTGTGTGAGATGTGCAGTCCCAGCATGCTGGTACTTTTACTCTTGGGATAATAAATGCTCTTGGTGGTTGCATACATGGATGGTGGTCTTTTGTAAGACTTTTCCAGGACCCTAACATATGCCTCCACACAGCAGAGGTCATCAGAGACTTGTAGTTGTAAGTTTTCCTGGTCCCGCCTGGCTCCTGAGGCCCCAGGATCCCACAGCCCATCAGACCCAAATGTACACACAGAGACATATTAATTACAAACTGTATGGCCTAATGGCTCAGGCTTCTCGCTAGCTAGCTCTTACATCTTAAATTAATCCATCTCTATAAATCTATACTTTGCCACATGGCTCATGGCTTACCAGGACCTTTACATCTTGCTTCTTCAGGTGGCGGCTGGCAGCATCTCCCTGTTCTCATTTCTCCTTCCTCTCTCTCTAGTTAGAATGTCCCACCTAACCTTATTATACTTCACCATTGGCCAAACAGCTTTATTTATCAACCAATCAGAGCAACACATATTCACAGCATACAGAATGATATCACCCATCAGAGACCCAACCATGTCCTGAAACCTCCAAATTGTGAAGTAAGATCCACCATTTTTGTCTATAAATTGATAATCTCAAGTTGTTGTTGTTGTCTCCAGGAAGAGAAAGCTGACTAATGCATCGCAGGCAGGGGGAGCAGACCAGCGCAGGGGATGTAGACTATAGAGAAGCAGGTCTGCTGCTGAGCAAGTGCTGAATGGTTCAACTGGCTTTAGAATGGGGGTGGGGGGAGATAGTTGGAGCAGAGTTTTCGGAAATGCTGGGAAACAATGAATCAGCAAGAATGGAGCAGTGAGGGTGATCCTGGTGAGGTCTCAAAACACAATCTGATCTTCTCAGATATCATCTTCATGGTTGTGACCAGGATGTTGACAGGATTGTGAGCAGTGAAGGCCATTGTGATGAGGTGTTGGGTGGGAATGAGAATGTCCTTTGGGGAACCCAAGTAAGGACCATTCTTACTATACAATAGCAAGGAATCTGGCTGCATTATGCCGATTCCTTGAGGCTTCAGGAATGCCAAGCTCAACATCAATGTTGTAAGACAGAAATTTCTAGATAGTCAAACCCTCAGGCTGCTATGTGGCTACTTTTAGCTGCATATAGTCAAACAAGAGGGTGAAGAAATGACTCAAAGTCCTGAATTATAGTTGAGCCCTAAGGGAGCAGAGTGCATGCACTTGGCATGTTTGCTTAAGGATAAAAATTGGCAAATGAATGTCCAGATACATGTATACACACATGATACAGGAACACATGATTTACATGCTGGCATCATAGATGCAGTTACTAAACATTGCACTTAACCACAGGCTGTTTTCTTTATGTTTGCATACATTCTCTCTCTATCTCTTTTTTGATTGACTACTACTCACTGCAAGAGGTCACAGAATTGTGAGCCCTTTTTTTAAAGGTAGAATTCATATTAGACATAATATGAATTCTAGTTTTAAGCGAAGAGTTCAGTGACATTTGGGACAATCACCCAGTGTTGGGAACCTCATCTCTCCCGGATCCCAAAGCAATTTTCTCAATAGGTAAATCTCCAGCTTATTAATTAATTCAGCTCCATCCTCTCTACCAAATAGCTCATGCCCGCCCATGTCTGTTGCATGTTCTGTTGGTTTACCTGTGCTCAGTATTTCATGTAAATGGAATCATACTAACTATGGGCCTTTGTGTCTAGCTTGCTTCTCTTATTTCAGTGTTCTGGAGGTCACCCGCTGCAGAATGTGTCATTACCACATGGCTTCCTGGGGAGCGGGGTCTCCTTCAATTCCATATACTGTAGATGTAACCGTCTTATTAAATAAGAAACACAGAGCCAATACAGAGATGAAAGCCAAGAGTCAGAGCAATAGCTAAGAGCTAAAACCTTACCCTTCACTGTCGCTGTTGTCCTACCTCTCCAAAAGAGACCTACTTCCTGTGTGTTTGTGCTTTTTATTGACTTCCTATTCTGCCTTTTCATTGGTTGTAAACCCAACCAGATGACCTCCTCGTCACTGCCCGTCTGTACAGACCTCCATGTCTTCTATGGTTGGTATTGAGATTAAAGGCATGTATCTCCATGCTGGCTGTATCCTTGAACACACAGAGATCCGCCTAGCTCTGCCTCCCAAGAGCTGGGATTAAAGGTGTGCACCACCAATGCCTGGCTCTGCTATGGCTTGCTATTAGCTCTGACCCCCAGGCAACTTTATTTATTAACATAAAAATAAAATCACATTTCAGTACAAATAAAATATCACCATAATACACACTTGTTTCCTATAGCTTCTGTTAACAAAGGAGCATAGTCTGACACATTAACTCACAGAATTGTGTTGTCATATGCTCCTGTGTTCCAGAATTTCAGTTGAAATGCTATGGGGTTAGCTTCTGAGGGCTGCATTTCAGTTTTCTTTCCTGACTTCTGAGAGGGGAGGCTGGAGAGATCTCTGGAATGACTTGACTTCTTGCAGCATAACTGCACTGTTCACACAGCGTTTCCCCTGCGTTGGCCTCCATGTTGCCCTGTGTGTAGGACACCAGCCATATGGTATCGGCAATGCATGACAGGGAGCAAGCAAGGGCAGCAGTGGAAATGAAAATAAAGAAGCATGGTCTCACTAGTAGGCGAATCTGCTAGAGGAAGAAGCCTGGCATTTTGGGTTCCTAAAAATGAAAGAGCAGGTACAGAGTTTGGAGAAGGCCATGCCCTTTCTGTTTCAGCCATTTTTTTTTTGTTCATTTTAATTTCTGATTGATCTGGGATCAGCAGTGGTTTGGGATGCTCAGCTTTTGACTAGCCCTCTCATTGATATTCTGAGGCATGCACTTGATAGACTGAAAGATAGTCTGCCACCTTCTCATGAGGTAAACACTCTTTCCTTGCTCTAACCTTATGCGGCAGTTGGGGTCTTCCGGTGCTGATGTAACATCTGTCTCACAGCGTCCATCATTCTTTTGTTTCTCCAGCGTAATGAACAACACTGCACAAAGATCCTTACCCAACTCTCCAGGACGCTGACCTGGAGGCTGGCAGCATACGGGCTGAGCGTGATCCTAAAAGAGGAGACACAGATCACTTTTGCTTCTTTAGATAACCCGAAGCTTTAATGGGGAAGCTTCTAGAATATAAGAGAAGAAGCCAGGCAGGAGCAGAGTCCTGTACACGTAGCCAGATAAAAAGACAGAAGTGGATACAAAGGTATGTCAAAGGACAACAACAAATCGATCCCTTTGACAAGACTCTGCTGGGCTTCAGAAACCCCAAGGGAGCTGAGACCCCACACCTCCCTCTGCAGCAGTGTCTGGGCAGCACCTCTTCTAAACAGGGGATAGTTCAGGCGATAAGGGCTAGATTGTGTCCTAAATGTCCTATAGTGTTAGTCATTGTGAATTCACTTTTCTCTATTGCATTTTGTAACTGGCTACTAGTTGCCAAAATGGAAGTGCAATTGATTTTTGTAATGTTTATTTATTTGCTATGGCCATCTTCCTAACGTGCTCAGAAAAGCATCACTGGGCCTGAAGGGCTGCAGTCCTTTGGATCTCCTAATGCTCCAAACGGGACCTTCGGTTTCTTCAGGGACTAACTGGCATTGATTTTTAAGCCACAGATCTGTCTAACAATAACTAGTTGCTCATTATCGCACCTTGGATTTTGTCTGACCCAATAAGCCACACAGTCAGATGTGTGTGACAATGTCCCCAGGTGACTCTTCAGCAGTCAAACTAATTCTGGTACCCAGGAGAGCAAAGGGCCTCTCATGAGTGATGTCCTAGTGTAGGAGAGTCCCCTTAAGTTTAGAGACAGAAGTACCTGCAGAGGAGTCTGTAATTCCATGGTGACCACCCTCACAGGGCTAGTGAAGCAGAAACAGCCTTAGAGGGAGCTGTCATCTCATGCATTGGGGTTGCTGCTGGGATCTGAGGGCCAGGCAGCCAGAGCTGAGTGCAAACTGGCTGGAGTGGGTGAGCAATGGGGACAGAGGTGCTGCGGGCTCTATGCCTGGGTGAAAATCAGGATGTGGGTACCGGGGTGCAAGACTGCATGGAGCAGTCGAAATGTGGTCTTGACTATGCAGCATCCGCTCACAGGGCACTTGTGTCTCAAAACAAAGAATCAATGAGACTCTTTTCATAGCAGTCACTAATGTGTTCTGAAAGCCTTTCAAATCAACGACATATACATATCAGTAGTACCAATCATCCTTACCACAGCTCTTGCAACACTTATTTATATTTTAAATCTACTAAAATCTTACAAACAGGTCATTATAAAGGTGGGCTGCTGTATATTATTATTTTATATTGACTTTCAGGGTAGCATACAGAGAAACAGGTTTCATCATCCCTTCTTAGACTCATTCCGTTAAACTTTGTTCTCATTTGTGCTATGGATTATCGGTATGGGAAAAGGAGCTGGCTTTCCTAGTGTGTTGAGAAAATCAGTTTGAATTTATACTTTAATTGGTTAGAGTCAAGAATAACATTAATGATTTTTTAATATTCAATTTTCCTTCAATCCCTGTAGTAAATGCAATGCAGACACACTAATTACATGCCTAAACAAACTTAGGTTCAGTTTTCTAATATTTCAGTTTTCTAATATTTTCTAGTTATTTATTTTAATACTTTTAAGATTCTCTAAATTTTTTTATTTAATATTTCAAAAGTTCACTCATATGTGCAATGTATCTTGGCCATTTCCATCCCTGTATTATTCATGGTTCTCCAGAGTAACAGAACTTATACAATGAATCTCTCTCTCTCTCTCTCTCTCTCTCTCTCTCTCTCTCTATATATATATATATATATATATATATATATATGGAATTTATTAGAATAACTTACAACAGGCCGTGGTCTAGCTAATCAAACAATGGCTGGCTTTCAATGGAAAGTCCAATAATCTAGTAGTTGCTCACTCCACAAGGCTGGATGTCTTATCTGATCTTCAGTATGCATTGGAATCCCAAAGAAGTAGGCTTTAATTCCAGTGAGGGACTGGATTTGCTAGCAATGGAGAGGAAGCAAAAGTTTCCATTCTTCTATGTCCTCATAGACTTCCAGCAGAAAATGTGATACAAATTAGATCTAGATTAAGTACCTGGATTAAGGGTATGTCTTCCTACCTCAAAAGTTCAGATTAGTAGTAGATCTTCGCACTTCAAATTAAGCAGAAATTCCTCTCAGGTGTGCCCTCCATTTTTTAGGTTTTATTTAATTCCAGATGTAGTCAAGTTTACAACTAAGAATAGCCATCACATGTCCCTTATTCCCCACTCCAGGTGTCCCTAGGAATCCCATCACATCTACTTCCCAATCTCATGTACTATCTATCTACCATCTATCTATCTATCTATCTATCTATCTATCTATCTATCTATCTACCATCTATCTATCTATCCATCTATCTATCTATCTATCTACTATCTATCTATCTATCTATCTATCTATCTATCTATCTATCCATCTGTCTATCTATCTATCTATCTACCATCTATCTATCTATCTATCTATCTATCTATCTATCTATCTATCTACTTATTTTCATTTAATCCCCTGAGTCCAATTAGTGCTTTCCATATGCTCCTAGCATCACCCACTGGGGCATGGGAAACCTGCCAATGAGGAAAAGTAACTCTTCCTCCCTCAGCAGCCATGAACTGCCAGTAGCTCCTCAGCAAGGGGCAGGGTCTTGGGAGCCCCTGCCCAGTCCATGCTGAACTTTTAGACTGGTTTGTTCTTGTGCAGACCTTGGGTGGCTAACAGAGCTTTTGTGGGTTCATGTGTGCAATAGCCATGTCATGTCCAGAGGACAGCGTTTTCCCACTCTTTTGTCCCAGGTGTCTCCTGAGCTTTGGGAGGGGAGGCATTGATGTCCCAGCTGTGGCTGTGCACCTGCAGTTTCTTATTTTCATTGCTCAGAACAGCAATGTGTCTCCGCATCATCCACTGCAATAAGAAGGCTCTCTCACAGCACAGATTAACGAGTTCGACCAGAGGTTTTGCTTTGCATTTTTGATATTTTAGTTTTCCATTGCCTACGGACTGTTTTTGCTAGGTGTATTGTCCCATAGAAACTTGAGGAACAGCTGGGCATGAAGACACAGGTTTGTGGTGTTTGTCACTATGTAGGCTGGAGCAGGAGGATCATAATTTTAATGTCTGCTTTGGCTACGGAGTGAGTTCAAGACCCTTCTGGGAAACTTAGTGAACTAGGTCTTAACATAAAAAGGACGGGATGAAGGTCAGTGAAGATTTTGCCGAGCATGTGTGGGACCTTAGGTTCAAACTTCTTCACTACTACCACTACTACTACTACTACTACTAGAGAGAGAGAGAGAGAGAGAGAGAGAGAGAGAGAGAGAGAGAGAGAGAGAGAGAGAGGAGAGAGAGAGAGAGAGAGAGGAGGGAGCAGAAAAGGAAGGGGACAAAGAGAGAGGAGGATGGAAATGAAGGGGAGGAGAAAGTTTGGAACTGTACTCCCCCCACATTCCAGGGAATTTGGATAAGGCAAAGAAGGCTCTAAAAAATCATGTTTTTTCAGGTGTCTCTCTGTGAAGACTTTAAATCATGCTTTGGTTCCTTTGTCTGTTCTACTCTAACTCCACCCTTTCTCTTCGTTCAGTTTTAGTAAGTTTTTTTGTTTGTTTGTTTTTTCTGAAATTTCTCCATTTCCTTCCAGGATTGATTGGGAAGGGTTGGCAAGGACTTGCCCCACTGCTTGGTCTGTAACTTTGACAGTTCCCTTCTCAGCATTTCTTATTGTTGCCATGTTTTCTTGACCAGTTTTGTTCCCTATTGTCTATCTCCTGGATAGACCTAAGAACCCGACTCCCACTCTGCCTTCCAATGAGCCACTGCTCAGCTAACTGCTCCCACACTCTAACCAGAACTTGGAGCCCATCACCGCCATTGAGAATCCCTTTTCAGTAAGATCACTTCGGACTCTTTCCTTGGATTCTTACTTTATTTGCAGCTCAGAAGTTTAATGAAGAATTTTGATTATCATTTATTTTTAAATTCCCATTTAATTTCTTCCTTGACATTTGGGTGACTTAAAAGCAGGTCTTCGACTTTTCAAGTTAGGTGAAGCCTGTTTGATTTTCCCTCAGTCTCTAGGGTAGGTGCTTCACATTCAGGCTAGACTGTCTTCACAAGTTCTCTGAAGTGTGTTCACAGCGCTTATGTCTTCCCAGTCAGCCTTCTGTAACTGTGACAAAGGACTTGATGTGAGTAGAGGTTAGAGAGAGGTTTGTTTTCCCTCCCAGTTTTGGAGGATTCTTTCCCTAGTCATTGGTCAGACACTACACATTGTGAGAGCAGGTGACAGAGGACACCCTGCCTCATGGTGCTGGCAAGTAAAGAGAAGGGGCCAGGAGCCCACTATCCCTTCAAGTCACTCCCCCAAAGGCCTAACTCCCTCCCATAAAGACCCCTCCTAAAGGGTCCGCCTCCCTCTAGCACCAACAGCAGGACTGAGCGTTCCATACTTGGGCTGTTGGAGAACATGTAAAATGTTTAGAGGATATGTGTGTGTGTGTGTGTGTGTGTGTGTGTGTGTGTGTGTGTACACATGAAAGTTTGAAGACAAGTTATATGTGTCAGTTCTCGCCTACCATGTTGGTTCTGAGATCAAATTCAGATCATTGGTCTTTCCACAAAGCATTTTTCCCTGATGAGTTTTCTCACCAGCCCTGGGAAACATTTTACATCTCTTTTTTAGCATCCCATATGGCTGATGTTTGTAGTTTTCCCATACATGTTTGAGACCAGTATAGTCTTTAAATTGCTAGACAAGAATTCTATGCTCATCTATCCTTTACGCTGGGTGTTGTTGAAATCATCTATATCTTCAATAATTTTCCCATTTGATTTTGATGTTATATCACCAATTTCATCCCTGATAGGGCTACTCTTTTTAAATCAAATATTTAACCACAGTTTAATCACTTCATGGAGGTTTGCAATCATTAAATTCTTGTGTAGAAGTGATTTAAAGAAATTACTTTGTAAGGATGTCGTAATGAAATGCTTTGTGCCTTGAAGTTTTTTTGTTTTGTTTTGTTTTGCTGACGACAGTGACCTTGGCTTTCCTTTGACTGGTACCTTCCCTGCCCAGTCTCACACTTTTCTATCTTCTCGTACTTGTGCCTTTAGTGCATATATTTGCACTGAAATGCAGATGTGTGTCTCATGCAGCATCCATTTGATTTTAAAAGTAATGTCTGATACTCATTAATTTTCACTTTTCAGTTTAGTTTTCTGTTGTTGCAACCTTGTTAGTCGTTTTCACTTGTTTCTTTTCCATATCTGATAAGGGGCCTCTACATCTGCTTTTTGTGTTAGTCCCAGAGAATATTTTAAATGATTCCTTTTAAAATTTGTATTTGTTTGTACGTGAGTGTGTGTGTGTGTGTGTGTGTGTGTGTGTGTGTGTGTGTGTACCATCCAGAGTGTATGCCTATGTATTGCTTATAGAGACCAGAGCCCCAGGAGCTGGAGTTACAAGTGGGTGTGAGCTGGCTGAAATGGGCCCTGGAGACTGAATTGGATCCTGAGGGATGAGAAGAAAGCCAGGTAGAATGGCTGCATGGTTGTTCCCCAGCCACACTCCTGGTCTGATTCCACTTCTGTGCTCTGTGCCCTCTCGGACTTGAATGTATTAACGTCTACTGTGGACAGGCGTTTCGTAACAATAGCAAAGCAGCAAATCTCCATGATTACACTGAGGGCAGAATAATGATTGCCTTCAGTTTATAGATGAGGAAATAGAACCTTGATGGTCCCTTAAGTATTAGGATGCAGAACCACGGGTGGCAGGGCTCATGTTCAAGGCCAGCATGTGGTCCTCACTATCAACAGCACCCAGTCCCAGCAGCCTGTTTTCTGTCCTGGTTTTAACGGAATGCTCCTTCCATGGTTACATGTCTTTTATCTCCAGTGAGTTCCATCTGCTTCTTCCAAAGTCCCTTCCTCTGTGTTGTTTGAAGTCTGACAAGACTGGGTGCCCGTCCACAGCACCAGCCTCTGTGCTCAGTGGGAAGACTGTCTCCCTTTTGCTGTAAAGAGTTCTTGATATAAGTTGGGCCTGGCAGTGCAGGGCTGTAGGCCCAGCTACTCAGAGGATCACAAGATCAAGGCCTTTCTGGACGACAGAGTTCAAAGCTAGCATGGGTAACTTAATGAGACTCTGTCTCATAATAAAGCACTAACAGGAGACTCAACATACCTTCTGGTATAGAGGGATTATCTAACATACATGAAGCTCTAGGTTCAGTTCTCAGTACTGAAAACAAGCACTTTTATGTTGAATGAGTTCAAGTCCAACAAAACAAAAAAACCCACAAAATGAACATTTTAAATGGGTTTGGACACAGCTCATGGGAGAGCATGTGCCTAGGGTTGTTTCAATTCACCCTTCCACCTCTGTCCAGGACTCATTTCCCATGGTCCACCACCAGGAATTCCCACCAGCTAGCCCTATAAGGAGCATGGTCCTCCAGGAGCCATCTCATACCATCACTCATCTTGCTCCCCCCGGGCTGTCTCACTTCTGAAATCTTTGTATTCCGATGAGCAAGTTACTGGGGTGTAACCCCAGCAGCAGCAATTGGGCTTTGGGGTTCTTTGAGATCACACTGGGTCCTCTCTGTATCTCAGTAAGTGCTGATACAGGTGACTCCCAGGACTGAGAGGCTGTACCTAGGAAATGATGGTGAGTTCAGTCCTCTTATCCCCCAGGAACGGTATGCATGCGGGTGTGGATGTGGTACAAAGAGGCAGTAGGCTCTGCATTGCTGCTAAGGGAACTCATCCCACATGGGATGAGCACATGGATCATAAGGTACCATGTCTTTTGCTCTATCTATGTTCCTGTGAACGATAGGCCATGCACAGACATTTCATCAAGTATTGTTGTCCATAATGCGGACTCACCCATTTGTTATCACTCTACTCAGCATATGTGAGAATACAAGTTATTGTTGAGTGTGCTTTCCTCTGCTTCCTTGTGAATGGGTGCTTTCTGAGTCTGTTTGAGTAGAGATTTAATTATCTTGTGTGTGAATGTGTGAATGCCCTTCAGCATCCCCTGCAAGTGGACTTCACCTGCTAATACATCCAGGTCTGGTCTCTGATGTCTTATCACCATTGTTTCCCTGCGTTGTCTCTGAATTTCTCCTTTTTCTCGTTTTATAACAGTGTTGCATTTGTACCCGCCAGAGACCATGTGAGTAATAATTCCTACTGATCCACCATGCCAGGATTGGTTAGATAACTCGATGATATTCATGGCTGTGTTGGTTTTTAATCTCATTTTCTCATTTGCACCTTTTAACTATTTTTGATGGCTGTCTACACCCAGGGATATCTATCCACCTGGAAAGTGAGACCAAGTTCACACAACATTTGCTGAAGGGAACATTTGTTCTCTCCATGAATATGCAATGTGATTTAAGCATAAATTATAGACACCTTTAAAATATAGCATTATTTTTAAATTGTAATGGCTGACTTAGGTAGCTTTCTTGCAGGTATTTAAAATACCATTGCTTTCTGTAGCACCCAACACAATTTTATATTTCATTTATTCTGGGATTCCATAATTCTTTTTTTATAGATGGACACTTTTTGAAGAACCTAGAATTGACATAGGCTACTGGGTTTGTTCAGCAAAGCCAAAACATCATTTGTTTAGGCAGTTGATATTTTTCTTTTGTTTTGAAAATTTATCTATGTGTGGGGGTGTATACATGTGGTATGCACATGATATGGCATGTGTCTGGAGTTCAGAAGACAACTTTTAAATCTAAAGATACTGATTCACTTTACTTATATTAACAACCACAAAAAGTCTCTGGAAGTTCAAATATAAGCTGAGTGACTCCACATCATTTCAGACTTCTCACTAGAACATACAAGTACCAGGTATGAATGAGGAACATAAAATTCTGTCCAAAGCAAGTATATTACACTTTACTGTTACTGTGATAAACCTTCCTGAGCAAGGCAGCTTAAGGAAGAACAAGGTTATCTTGACTGACACTTCCAGAGCACAAAAGCCCATCACGACAGGGAGGCATGGCAGCCAAGCAGGAAGCAGCAAGCAAGCAGAGGGCCAGAAGTCATGTAAGGCTCTTCATCCCAAAGCCCATCCAGAGGGATATACTTCCTCCAGCAAGGCTAAAGCACCTAAACTTTCCCCCCAAAGCACCACCAACTGGGGACCAAGTGTTCAAATGCCCAAGAGTATGGGGGAAATTCTCATTCAAACCACCACACTGAGGGGTAATTCAACCTTGAGCGTCAGTTTCACGAACTAGCCAGGAAAAAACAAGGAGCGTAACAAAGGCAAGGACTTACAGCAAACACAGAGGCCACAGGGCGCTGCAGGCTGGCATGCCTGATGTGGAGCTCTGACTCCAATGGGAAGGAGATGTGGCATCAGGGACGAGGATGGTCCCCCCTCTACACTTGCTGGGAAGTGCAGGGTGGTGGGTCCCACGGTGTTTCACTAAGGTCCACATGGGCCTGGGCTGTGTCTGCCCCTCCACCCTACTGTCCTCCCTGGTTTCTCTCTCACCTCTAATTGATCCCTCTGCAGAGCCTGTGACTTTGAGGGGCACATGCTTGCTGTTTGCTTTTCTGGTAGGTGGAGGAATCTCAACACGAAGCGATGGGAACAGACTGGGCAACTCTGAATGTGATGAGACATTTTAAAACTGTGGAGAGCATCACTATCTTTTCTAATTGCCACGTCCTGGGCCCTTGGGAACCAAACTCATATTCTGCCTACTTCAGAGAGAAGATCTTGTCCAGATGCAGAGCAAGGCACAGAGGGGGTCCATGTGGGAGGGACTTGGTGTATGCTGAGTCAGCATAGGGGGCATATTTGTATTGTTGTAAGCTGTTAAATTGTGCCAATTTATTACCCTAACAATACAAAAGTAGAACAGAATTAAATCCCTCATTTTATTTCACCCTTGAGCTCAAATGGGCAGAAGTACAACTTGGAAAGTACAGTTTCTATTCAATTACTGTGATGTATGACTATCTGCAGCTCAGACTTCAGCTGAAAATGTCTATAAGGATAAAGTTGTAATTGAAGGGGTAGGCACAGAAATACACATGTAAGGTAAATTCGTATTTTTAAATTTTGCTATCTTGTTTGAGTAGACATGTGCAAGCTCCAGATACTCCTCCTGGGTCCTCACTGTAGCTGGGTGAGCTTCCTAGCTTTGCTTTGATGGTGCTTGAGTAGCCTATGTCCTCAGTGCTGAGCTGGAGTTTCATGAGGAAGTACCATTGAAGATCATCAATCTGAGGAAGTCTAATAGAGTGATGTAGTGAATGGGTGGGGGGGAGCGCAGGGCTTCAGCAGACAGCTGGTCATCTGGTAAAGAGCTGGGAAGAGTTTGAATCAGTACATGAGATTCAAAGCAGAAACCACCTTTGCCTGAAGTCTAAAAATCTATGGAAGAGGCAAGACTCAGTTGTAAGCAGTGGACAGCCCTTTGAGGTGGTCTGTATGCAGAACAAGGCACACTTCCATCTCTTTTACATAGAGTCCTCCTGTGATCATAGTTAGCTTTGTTTGTGACTTACACACACAAAAGACAGTGTGATGTGAAACTCCAAGTGTGGGTTCTGCTAAGGTAGTCATGTCCATGTCAACCGAAATGGAGCCAAGAGGTCATGAAGGAAGAAGGGGCTTCATGTACACACATTTGCAGTAGGAACTGGTACAAGGATCCCTGGTGACACAGAGCATTCCAGACGAGTTGCTCCTATGACAATACGTCAATAGTCATCAACGTCACCAAGAAGTAGTCTCAGGGTATGGATATGATATGTGCAATATATAGGGTGATAAGCTGCACATGGGTGGGTGTGGAGTGGGTACTAAGGTGTTGAGCCGTGATGAGAAGGTGCCAGGGTGGTGGGGTAAAGAGAAATAGGTATGGACAATGGGTGGTGGGCTATAGGAAACAAATGCCAGGATGGTTGGTTGTAGGGTAGGGGTGTGGTAGTGGTATGGACCTTAGCCTGATGGGCTGTAGAGGTAGATGTGGACCCGAGGCTGGTGGGTTGTACGGGTCTGTGTGGTCCCTACACTGGGGGAATGTAGAGGTGTGTGTAAACCCTAGGCTGGTGAACTCTAGAAGTGGAGTCAGACCCTAGGCTGGTGGACTGTAGGGGTCTATGTAGACACTTGGCTTGTGAGCAGTGAGAGAGTTGCAGTAGTATGGAGAAAGTGGCACAATCTCAAGAGCCAGTAACTTGCTGACTGTTTTGCAAGAAGGATGCCACACTGTTATATTATCCCTGGTGCTGTGATACACCCATGTGTGGCATATTTCTAATGCTGACTCTTCTCCAAGAAGATTCCCATGTGTGTTATTGATGAGGTTGGTTTCCAGAGATCTGAAATCCTACACATTTTTTCACTTGAATTCAGAGTGACAAGAGTGGTAAAGTCCAGGGAACAAGTCACCAAAGGACACCAGGGCTAGCTTCTTGTTTCCAGAGGATCTCTGGTCCATGTACACAGCAGGAAGAATTTCCCAGAGTTGCCTGTGGAGTTAGGTGGCCCTACCTGCTTATGGAGATGTCCTTCATCATGGCAATCTAGATCTACAGAACCATGGCATCACATAAGCTTTCCTGTGCAGTCTTGCCCCAACAGTAACTGGAGATAGACCACACTGTAGTGACCCACAGTAGCTGGAGATGGACCACACTGCAGTGACCCAACAGTAGCTGGAAAAGGACCACACTGCAGTGACCCACAGGAGCTGGAGGTGGACCACACTGCAGTGACCCACAGTAGCTGGAGAAGGACCACACTGTAGTGGCATCACAGTATCTACACTACACTTGCCATGGGGAAGGAAAAAGATGGGCAGTAGAGTTTATGGTCTTTGTAGAAGCCAGAGCAGAGGTAGAAAGAAGGGTTTTGGTTTGTCAGGTTTTAAGGCAAGGCAAAGCTTTCCTTGTACCTTGGACTAAAAGAAAGATGTCCAGTAAATTCCAAAGAGCAAAAGAGAAAAATATCAGTGCTGCAGTGGGGACAGCTACCTCACACCTCCTGACCAAGTGGAAAGGACAAAGAGGGCCAGCAGTGCATGAAGGCATTCCCTACTCTCAGTACAGCATGAGGGCAAGGACATCTCACCCTGCCAAGCCCTTTTGGGGAACCCATCCCCTCAAAGTTCTCATGCCAAACACTAGGGCATTCCACGATGTACACAGCCTGTACCCTCAAGACTTCCAGATCACGAGAGACAAGGAAAGACTAAGAAAAACTCTGAGACAAGAGAAGGTTTAGGCAACATGGTGGGTGAATGCAGTGTATGCAGAATTTCACAGTAATGGAAAAACTGGCCCTGTCCGCACAATCCAAAGTTTAATCAACAATGATGCATGACGTTTGGTTTAGACAAATGTGCCTCGGTGATATATGAAGTCAATGTTTGGGATAGCTGGGTGTGGGGAATGCACCAGCTCTGCACTCTATAGATTTTCATTAATCTAAAATTATTCCAAACTAAAAAGCTTGGTTTTTAAGATGCCTGAAATGTTTAAAGCATTCGGCATCAGGTCTACACAGTAAGTCTCAGTTTAAAGCACTTAGCTTTGTGCCTACACAATAAATCTTAGTTTAAAGCACTTAGCATCACAGCCACACAATAAATCTTAGTTGTCATTAGTAGAAAAACTTGAGGAATAAATATAAGAAGTCTACTTAAGCTTGACGACTGCTTGCTCTGATTTTGAGTTGGAGGCATGTAGGGGCCCTGTGCTGGAGGAGTTCCAGGTCCTGCTCGGGTGTGGAGAAAAGAATGGATGTTCTCAAAGTTTTGGAAAGGGTATGAAATAGTTCCACCTTGAGCACCGGGTCCCATGTCTGTTTGCAAATGGGGTCAGGGGTTGGGGGTCTCCTCAAGGACATTGTAATACTTAAAGTAATGTGTTCTGAGTACATGGTCATTAGACCACATTAGTAATCAGTCTACCACCAGGATGCAAAGGGGAATTTGGTGAGGGCAGGAAGATAGATAGAGGAAGACTCGAAGGCCAGCCACAGGAGAGAGAGTCACGAGACCCCAAGTAAAGACATACCTCATGCAATGGAGTAGACTGAGTCAGTGCTCTGAGGAAGAGAAGAAATGATATCCATGTGAGGACCAGAGTAGGATTTTATATGGATGGGATGAGAATGTCCTCAGGGGAGACTCTGGGCCTGTAGGCATGGAGGAGAGAAGGAACTGGTTGGAAAAAGCGAGAACTGTAGGAAACCATGTTGGAGAGACAAGCTGATGACATGAAGCACTCGAGCAGAGGGAGCAAAGACAGCAAGAAGGAAGCCTCATCCGAGTCACACTGCTGGCCGGGGGAGGAACTCTTCAGCTCTTATGCAAGGGCATTTTTTTCACCCACCCTCAGTTCTGTTTACAGTCAGTTCCCAGAGGGATAGATGAGCTAGGACATACCCTTTCCATGGCAATGTTTATTCCAGTGTGTTTACCTTAACCTGATACCAAAGTCGCAAAATTCCCTTGTTCTTCCCAAGGATGTATTTCTTCAGGTCCCCCGACATCTTGGAGTTAAATACTATCTTTCAGGTTTAACCACTGTCATAATCTCACTGGTGTTTACATGGGGTGTGAGGAAGGAGGCCAGGACAACAGGAACCAGGCTAGAGCCTCTTGGCCGACCTTCCTGTATAAGGCAGGGGAATAGGTGGTAGGCATGGGAATGACGGAGACAATGGTTCCAGGCAGTCCTATCTATAGTAAGACCTGGATTAAGGGGCTGGAAGTGAAGTAAGGCTGGAAAGACATGGCATCTGCTGGTGGGTGGAGCTCGGGGGACAGCTGTGAGCCCTGGGGCTCCATAAGGCCAGGAGAACAGGAACACTAGCCGTAAAGCATCAAGATAGAGAACCCAAGTGGCTGCTGGGCCAGGAGAGTGAGGAGCACCCGGGTGGCTTTCTGTGCCGTTCTTGAGATAAATTCTCTCAGAAGACAATCCAGCTGAAACCCCACATGACCTGTTGATACAGAGGCCTGGCCTGCGGGTCTATCAGCTCCTAGTGACTAGCAAGCGGGAGAGGAGAAATTAGGGTTATGGTTTAGCCCCAGCTGCTAGGAGCTGAGGAGGAGCTGAGGAGGAGCTGAGGAGGAGCTGAGGAGGAGGGACAGTAGGGTTTCCAAGCCAACGGTGATGATAACTACTTCCATCTCACGCTTGGTCTTGGCATCCATTGCTGCTAATGTTGTAGTGGATGAATGTTGAACCGTGGTGATCGAAAGCCATCTAGGTCAAGTGTGGGGATTTGGGCTCCAATTCTCTCAGTGTGCTCAAGGTCAGCTTGCATTTGCCCGAGTGACATAAACAGGGTTTCTAGGAAGCCAATGGCAGCTGATGGACCATGCACACCCAAGGGCAGCCTTTGACCTACTTTATCCCATTTGATGGTGGTTATGTTTGCACTGTGTAAACAAGGAGCTGGGTAGTTTCCCACATCTGAATCGAGGAATACATCTTGGTTCCTTGTTTTTGCAGACATGAGGCCTCTCTCTGCTGCTGTCTTTGGATTTTATATGAAATTATCTCCTGTTGTCATCTCAGAGCTTATACAACGGTGATAGTCTACAGACCCAGGGATGGATTTCTGTGGCTCTTTTCAAGTGTAAATGTAGAGAACCCTGATTTAGGACTATGGCGGTTGCATAAGTTCCCAGTCTAATTCACCTGCAGGTGAAGCTGTTAGATGAGCTCGTCCAGAGGAGAATGATCTGAAGCGAAAAAAGCCCAGAGTTCTTCCTGAGCGCTCAACATAGAGGCTAAACCCACAGCTTGAAGGCACTGGCTAATAGGCTTGTTTTCTTCTGCTGAATTGCACAGGGCATCCTGCATTTGCAGCCGCTCGGGACTGCAGGAATTGGAACAGCACAGAAATGCACATTTCAGCATCAGCATCTACAGTGATCACTGCTGTGAGGTGAAACTATCAGCATCTATAGTGATCACTGCTGTGAGGTGAAACTGTGCATATGCCAGAAACCTGACATCTGTATCTAGAGGCTGTTGTATCTGAGTCCAGACAGAGAAAATGCAGACACTCTGCTATGTCTTCTTCTTTGATGGCAAAATGCAGAAAGGATGTTACATGCTATAAAGACACCCAGTGGACCAGGGATGCCATCCTCCTGTAAGGCAGGTTGACCCTACTGGTGACATCTGATGCTATACTGGAGGCTAGGGCACTTGCCTGGAGCTCCTGCAGAACCCTACCAGCCCCCAAACTGATCCTCAAATTTACTTCCTATATATAGGAGGTAAGAACTGGATGGGCACATCTTGAACTCCTGGGGTTGGTTTGGAGTACGGTTTTCCTTCAGCCACAGAAGTCCTCCCTGTAGCTCCCCTCCCAGTTTCCTTCTGCTGTGACTCAGCTGTAGATATCTGTGGAGGAGCATATTGTGTGCACTCTGCATGAAGGGACCGTGCTGTGATTTCTGATCATGCATGACGAAATACCACGGTTCCTGCTCAGGTGTTCACCTGTGCCCATTCGCAGCCTGTGTCCCTTTGAGAGGACAGTGGTGACAGCTCTTAGATTTGACGAACTCATGGGAAAAACACCTAGCTAGGATGGGAAGCTCCAGGAGGAAGCCAGCTAGTAAACGGAGCCACTGTGCAAGTCTCCACCAAGACCCTGCTGGACAGGGATTCCTGGGTGGTCTCCCTTCACGGAGGACACTTTCATGCAGGCGATGAGCAAAGGCAAGAGTGGAGTAGGTGCCTGTGTTAGGTCCACTCACTCCAACTTCTCTCCCTCTGTCTAGTCAAATAGATCTTCCTAATGACAGCCAAGTGCATCTACTCAGGGACTTCAGGGCCACCCCCTCCTTGGTGTCAGACATATTTCAGGAGGAATCATTAGAAGCCCCCATAAGGTAGGGTCAGGTCTATGTGGTCAAGTCTTGAAGGGATAGTCTGAGTGGGTTAGCACTTTTACCAGTATTTCTGACATTGATTTATGTGTATGCTCCTTTCCTGTCTCTTTGTGCAGGCCCAGAATAATCAATTACCACCTTGGCCTGGTGTGAGGACAGTCACAGAAGAATGAAACCAATGAAGTGATTGTCCTCACACACTGGTCAGCAGATGCCTTTAACAAAAGCCACACAAATGGAACAGTGAACTCTTAGTATTTTATAGACTTCAGGAGAAAAACCACAGGGGAAAAAAAACTATGCTTGAAAATTCTTTTGATGTGAGTATGATAAGCAACTTAAAATGGTAGATTATATCACTGTGCCACCCTAATGTTAAACAAGGAAACAATCCTAGTTGAGCTTAAATCAGATCTTTTCCTGGTTTATAAAATAAATTTCTAATTTTCCTTGGATGTGTCTGTCACCAAATATGTGCAAAAGGTGGACATGTGTTGATGTCTAGTCAGGAAAGCTCCATTTTGCTAAAATAACTCCACTAGAAATTTGGGATCATTTTAAAAAGACTTAAAAAAAACACGCATGTTTTGACTAAGAAATTGTTTCTTCTCAAACATAAAGTAAATGTAAGGATTTAATCTAGAAAGTAATCGCACGTATTCCAAGTGGCAACCACACAAGTTTTGGTTACAGCGTTCTGAAGAAGTAAAACAAGAAACAATGTCTCGATCTAACAAGAGGACAAAATGGACAGTGGTGTGCCGTGATCTCTAAAAGTTGCACCGTAGAGGACAACAGGGTGGAAGCCTTGGCTTAGTTCACCACCTTAATGAAGTGTGCATTGCCTAAAGGTGATGGGGACCTTAACCGCCTTCCAGTCAGGAACCTTCAGGAAAAGCGTATATATAATCAAAGAAAAGGTAACATTGTATGTACATTTTTAAAACATGATTATTTGGAGTGCTTAATGATTATGTTTGATTTTTTTTCCTTGTACTTTCTTAATTTTCCCAAGTTTGCAGTATGTATGCATTGTGGGTCAGTAGTCCACATGCCCAAACCAAGCTTTATGCATAGCATTTACTGATGATTGGCAGCTCTCTGGGTGGCTGTGGAGTTTTATTACAGCAGACATGCAGAGGCTACAATTATTGTTCTTTTTTAACATAGGCACATCCCTTAAAACCACCCTCACATCAAGACAGCAGCACAGCTGTCACTGAGAAAGTGTCGTCCTGTCCCCGGGTAGGCTCCTCCTGAACTTCCCCAGCTCTGCCACACCT
>CABHPP010137300.1:0-15050 GCA_902168425.1 Peromyscus attwateri
CTGAACTGATTCTAAATGGTCTACAGCCATTGTCCCCTTTTCATTGTGTTGTTACCATGTCTATTGCCCAGGAGTCTTGGTAAGAATGTATCAAAAAGCATGTCAGGAAATCTCTTGGGTTCCACTCATAGATTTACTGGTTCCAGTGGGGTAGCAGGAACTCATTCTCACTGTGCCTTGAGTCATATGAAGAATGCCCTAACCTTTAATGAAACAGCATATCACTCTGCTCTGATGGAAGTGTTGTTCTTTAGGGACTATGACCTCAAAGTTGTGGTTGTCAGGAGTAAAAATTCTAGTGAATTTTTGTGGGAGTTGTAAGAAGACTCTTGTGATCATATTGCAGTACCTTGTCTGATAACTTCTGATTACAGGAGTAATAAATTCACATATTGAGGGTTACTTTGTTACTTAACACACTCTGTAGGATACAATATTCTAACCTAGAAAATTACTTCTTCCACTTGGTTAGTCAACTGAAGCTTTAGACCTTGATATTGTTATATCAAGTCCATCGAGCTCTTGCCTTAAGGGATCATGATACGATCAATAAAATTTCTGGTTATCATCCAATTGTTCTGCTTTCTCTATTGAAAATGTGTCCCATTTTGGGAGGTGAGATTTGAGTTCCAATGCTGATGGAGGAAGTAAACAAAAGAGATCTTCTCTGAGGCAGAACATAGCAAGAAAAATGAGGATCAGATCGATAAGGACCAATTGAAACTAATTGGGCACACAATAAAGTTTTACTGGCTGGCGGTTTAGAAAGACACTGAATTAAGTTATTTTCTTGATAATTGTCACTATTAAAAGAACAATTTGGGTTATTGTTAAAAAACAAATGTGAACAGGGAGATAAATAATGTAAGTTAACTGAAATGCCATAGGAGCAACTGTCTTAGTTACTTTTATATTGTTGTACCCAAGGAAACTTACAAAAGAAAGAACTTATTTGAGGGGTTGTTTACAGTTTCGGAGGGTGAGTCCGTGACTGCCATAGAAGAGAGCAAGCAGTCAGAAATGGTGCTGAGGCAGTAGCCAAAAGGTTATGTAATGAGGCAACAACCATGAAGCAGAAAGGGAGAGCTGAATGGTGTGGGGTTTTGAAACCTCAACATCCACTCTCAATGACACACCTCTTCCAACAAAGTCACAACCCCTAACCCTTGCCAAACTATTCCATGAACTGGGGCAAAGCATTTAAACTATATGAGGCTATGGGGACCATTCTTATCAAACCACCACAGTAATTAATGACTAATACAATAATAATATTGATTTGGGCATAAAAGTAGTTGTATTAAGTTGCACATTCAAAGAATGTAGACAAGGAGTTTTCATATACTAATCAAGTAAATCTGACATTCAGTCATCTGAACATCTACCACATGACATGTACTGTACAAAATGCCAACTGTTAGAGGAATGAAAAGCGAAGGTACCAACAGTCTCACTCACTGAACACACACACAAATTAGTGGTTTTTACTATGTACCAAGGAAGAAGAAAAATGTCTCAATGTTCCAAAGTGGGGAGGGGAAAGAAAGAGAGCTAGTGAAATTTCACAAAATATTTAACTCTGAGTGTGATCTAAACATACAATAGAATATAAAAGAAAGTATTATCTAAACATGCAATAGAATAAGAAAGAAAGAAGGAGAACTAAAAATCAGTGTAACAGTGGGAAGGATGAAATTTTTAAGGTAATAGTTCACTATGGCTGTCAGAGAACATGTAAGGACAGATAGGCTATCAGGCTAGTGAAGACACAAGAGATGAAAAGCCAGTGAAATTTATTTCTGTTGTTCTTTCCACTGCTATGTACAAATGACTGGTGTATAGAGGTTCTTGGAATATGGACCTTTGAGAATTTGATAAACCATGGATGATGTCTCTCCTTTCTTAGCATCACCTCTCAACTTGGTAAAGGCTAGGGTTGTCTGAGCGGAAAGTCTTGATAAAAGGATTGTCTAGATGAAATTGCCCTGCAGACACGTCTGTGTGTGTTATCTTGATTGTTAACTAATATAACAAGTTCTCTACGGGGAGCACCATTCCCTGGGAAGATGGTCCTGGGCTGTATAAAAAAAGCTAGTTGAGTGTGAGATCAGGTGAATCAGCAAGCAGTGTTTATCCATTGTTTCTACTTCAAGTTCTTCCTTGAGTTCTTGCCATTATTTCCCTAAATGAAGGACTATATCCTGTGAGTTGTAAGACACATAAAAAACCCCCATGTGCTCTAAGTTGCTTTGGGTCAGAGCATTTTATCACAGTAACAGAATTATAACTAGAAATTACTCTATTGCATGTTGTAATAACAAAAGTTTTGATTATGAGATAACCATTATGTATATAGTCAGTCACTTATCATTAAAAATGGTATCACCTGGGCCACTCTAACAATTACATATATATATATATATATATATATATATATATATATATGTAAATCATCCAGTTTCCTGAAAGCTTAAGTGTATTTTCATAATGCTTTCTGAATCACGCACACAATCACACACATGCATATGTATATCTGTATATGATTATATTATATGACAAAGAGAAATGCAATTTATGTAAAGTACTTTAATTTATTAGGTTATGAAGAATTCCACTAATTTTTTTCAAGACTTCCTTACTTCTAACTTCATTCCATCTCAAATCCTTAGGCTCAGTAAGCACAAAACTAAAGTATGTCATTTTTGGAAGGACATGTGAAAAGTGTCCATCATTTTTCATATTTTTATTGGACAAGAGAGTGAGCAGAGTCCCCAGGGCCCAATTCTGAGACATTGGCCACAATTCCATTCCTAAAGTGAGCTTGAGAACAAACAGTTCAAGTACATACATGACATAGTTCTAGTATTTTTTTTTTTTTTTTTGGCAAGGTTGCAGAAATGTTTCCAGAAACTGCTGTATTTTTCTGTTTTTGTTTTTTCTAATACTGCTGGTAACAGAATATGCTTTTTTTCTCTGATTTAATTTCTTTTGCATAAAAATGCATTTTGTACAGAGACAGAACAGTATTGACATATAAAAAGAAAAACTCTGATCTGAGAGCTGTGAATCAAGTTTTCTTATTTGTTTACACTCTATGACCTGAACTAAGAACTAAAAACATTGTAGCATACATCACTTGTGTGCATATTCATGCACTCATAAGTGTGTTCATATGCACTAGCAGATTCCAAGCATTGTTAATCAGCTTTACTTTTCAAGTGTGAGTAAACGCAAGAGGAAATTAGCAGCGAGAACATGACATGCATCAGGGTTAATTCTCAAAAACAGATGACATTATTCATTGATTTTCCCTTTTGAATTTGGACATTTTATGTAACAGCTTACTTTCTCAACCTTTTCCCTAGGTAATACTGATTGCACTGTCTAAAGAAGTCTGAGAGGAAGTGTAGATGACATTTGATTCTTTTAATGGGGTTTCAATAATAATTTCTCTTCATGCCCAATTATGCAAGGCACTAAAAATTGTTCTAGAACTCTTTCTAGAACAAAATGATATATTAATTTTGAAAGGAAGGGGGAAAGTAGAAATAACATTTCAGAAGAAAATGTCTGATTGTAGTTACTTCTTAGGAAAAAGGTCTTATATAAATAATTAAAGTATCTTTGCATAATGCACAACAAATAATATTTAGGATATCAGAGTATGAACTTCCTCTATATACAATTTCATTTAACAATACCTTATTATTCTGACATTATATAAAATTACAAGCTCGCAAAATTATATTAAAATATTTTGAATACTATCCATGGATTATATTATTTTTCTATTTAAAATTTTAATACTCAGATCTTCTTTCCCGGTTATAATTCCTATGAAATATATCAGTTTAATGAAACTGTATACAACCTAAATCAAATAACACATTTTAGCTGACACAAATTTGACTTGAGGAAATACCTGTGATAGAATTACACACATAAATAAATTAATACATTTCCACTTAAAATACTTTTTATATCCTGGACACTAAGCAATGCCAAGTTAAAACTTGAATATGTTTCAATATCTCCAATAGTGCTGTAATATAATAGTGTACATGTTGCTTCAAGGCCTTTAATAGTAATTGAATAACAGTGCAGCAGTGATTGGTATAAAGTACAGAAGTTGAAGAATGGTGCTCCAGTATTTCTATTGGGAGCATTTAGATGGCTATGGACTCAGCTCAGCCCATTTGTCGCTTATGGTTACAGACTCAGATCAGCCCATTTGCTGCCTGTGTGGAACTTGTGAATTCAATCTTGTAGATAGCTGCAACAGAGAGTCTAGGAAGAGATGAGGAATAAGAGGAAAGGATGGAAGAACACACGGTGAAGATGGAGAGGGGGGCAAGAAGACAGAGAGAGAGAGGGGAGAGAAGAGGGAGAGAGACAGAGAGACACAGAGAGGGAGGGAGACAGAGAAACAGAGACAGAGAGACACAGAGAGAGACAGAGAGAGGAGGAAGAGAGAGACAGAAATACAGAAGAGGAGAGAACCTCTTTGTATTTATTGTAGAAAAAGAGAATTTAACAAAGGAGGGCTGAATTGTCCTTGCTTCGTTATTGCTTCTGGAATTGTAGAGGGCTGGCAGCGATGGTTACAATCTGGTTATGCTTCAGTGTTCCGACTTCTAGACCATTCACCTGCAGAGCATTCAGTATCACAGTTCCAAAAACAGGACTTTGAGCAAAGTCTAGCTGTTTTCAGATATCTTTTGTACTTAGTTTTAATTTTTTAATAGCTTTCATCATTACATATTCTTACATATGTGTTATACTTCGTCTAGTTTCTCCTTTTTGACCACTGTCCTCCTCCATACTCACTGTTTTCTTCTTGCTGATCGCCTCATCCTCATCCTTTTTTGTGCTCATGTATCACGTGTACCCCAATACCCTTTCCTTTCTACCTGTCTGGGTTAGGGTTTCTATTCCTATGGTAAACACCATGTCTAAACCCAACTAGGGGAAGAAAAGGGTCTGTTTCATCTTACAGCTTGTCATTCATCATCTAGGGAAGTCAGGGTAGAACTCAAGGCAGGTACATGGAGGCAAGAACCTGAAGAGTTGGTGAACATTTTTATATTCTCCTATTTTATATTTGTAGCTCATATGTGTCTAAGAATTAGTCTATTTCTTCTAGATTTTCCAGGATTGGAAGGTCAGAGGTTGTTTCATATATTCTCAATCAATCTACCAAATTTCACTGGAATCAGTTCTAAAAGTTCCTGGTTATTTAGGTTTTTAATAAGTTGTGTTCTTTCTCACCTTTGGTGGTATCTTAGTGTCTTTTCTGTTACTGTGATAAAATACCATGACCAAGGTAACTTATGGATGGAAGAGTTTATTTTTGCTTACGGTTCCAGAGGGTTAGAGTTTATAATGGAGTGGAAAGCATGAGAGAAGTTGGTAGACATGGCTCTTAAAAATGACCTCCCGCAGCATACTTCCTGCGGCAAGGCCACACCAGCTAATTCTCCTTAAACAGTGTCACCTTCTAGGGACTCAAGTTCCTGAGACCATGGTGAACATTTCTTATTCAAACTACCACATTTTTACCTGCAGGATCCCAAAGTTTTGTGGCCATATGAGGATGCAAAAGTCAGTTAGTCAAACTTCAAAAGTCTCCACAGGCTTTCGTATTTAAAATGCCAAAGTCTAAAGTCTCTTTTGAGATGTAAGAAAATCTCTTCATTGGAATATTCTTTTAAATGCAAAAGTAAATTAAATGGCTCCGACATACAATGGCACAGCATAAACATTAAAGTTTTCAAAGGAAAGAACGGGGCAATGGTGGGAAAACACTGGACCAAAGCAAGACTAAAACCCAGCAGTGAAAGCACCAAGTCCTGGAGGTTGATGTTCTTTGTCAAAGGGCTTAGACGGCTCTGACCTTCCAGCTTTGCTGCCTGTAACATGTCTCTCTTGGGCTGGCTCTACTCCCTGTATCTTGCTCTCCTTGGCACAGGTCCCATAGTTGTGGCATTGCCGCATCTTGGCATCTTCATTGCAACCTAGGCTTCAAATTCACAGCTTCATACAAAGGCCTTTCAGAGTTTTTTTTTTCTCAGGGGAGTCACTCGTTGCCACACAATGGCCTTAGTGCCTCTCTGAAGCCATGAAGGAAAACTCTACAACCTATTTACTCTCATGCCTTTCATGTCTGTAAAGCCACCATAACTTAAGAATGACTGCCCAGTTTGACTTCCACCTTGGGGTAGACCCTGGCCTCCTTGAATCACATCAGCAGCAGCAAGTGTCACAGCTGGGTGGGAAATGATCTGAGTGAGGTTAAGAATGAAACTTGGAGTCCAGTGGTGGTGCCACATGCCTTTAATCCCAGTATTTGGAGGCAGAGGCAGGCAGATCTCTGAGATCAAGGCCAGCCTGGTCTACAGAGTGAGAGTGAGTTCTAGGACAGCCAGGGCTACACAGAGAAACAAAAAACAAACAAAATACAAAGAATGAAACTTGGGTCAGCATGACTTTAGCCCATGCTGGGTCAAAGACTTCTAGAGTCTGACCAACTGGTTTGTTTTTCTTACACTTTCAAACACAATGAAACTTTGGAGAAAAGTTTTCATATGACAATTATCAGTACAAATTATTAGGCATGTCTACAACTAAACTCCCTTGGAACATATGTCTCTTTAGTAAATCACCATAAGAATGGATTCTTATTGACAGAGAGACAGTGTTCAGGATAATGGCCTAGGGAGGCAGGATATATAACAAGCATAAGGGATGGGTTTTGCTGACTGAGAATGCAAAGTCCATGGGACTTCTTTCATAAGAATGGGTTCTATTGACTGAGAGACAAAGCTCAGGATTAGGGCTTAAACAATGCTCAGGATTTGGGGGATTCAGGTAAAGGCTGGCTCCATAAAATAGGTAAAAGGTCACCAGGTTGTCAGACAACATCCACGCTAGACTCCCAAGTGAATAGATGTCATTTATTTTCCTTGAAGAAAATGTCTCTGTGTTTACCTATTCTGGTTTCTCTGATGATTTACGGAAGTTGTGACCTCTACACATTATGATTCAGTTACTGTTTAAGGAGCAGAAAACTGATTAGACTCTTTTATATAAGTAAGAAGCTTAAGTGGGTGGAGTCTTTTGCTGAGGGTACCTTTCCCTTTATTCCAGTGCAGTGGAAGGCTTCTCTTTAATGACACTAATCTCCTTATCTCTTGCAGCAAAAGTCTTGCTGCAGTTGTTACTTACTGGGCTTGAGAACGGACCATGAGATACAACAAAACCCACATTGAGAGTTTTATTAAGGGGGATAGGGTTAATAATATATAACATACAATTATATATTATTTATAATTATATGTTATACAATATATCATAACTCTCTCTTTCTCTCTCTCTATACACACACACACACACACACACACACACACACACATGCGCACACACACACACACACACACACACTTCTAGATGTAGAAAAATCCTAGTTGTAAACAGTACCTTTAAAGACTCAAGCATTTCACTTAAAAGCTTATGTGTGTCCATCAAACTATTACCTAACTTGTTTATAATTCTAAAGCAAATGAATTACCATGACAGCTGTCGACACATGCATATGTACAGAGGAATAAAAAAAATCACATCCCGAGGATGTTGTCAGGAATCTTCATTACACTTGAATCCAGGATTATGATGGTGTTCAACCAAGCCTACTGAGCCAAGTTTAGAAGCATATCGTTTCACTTTTCATACTAGCTGCCACGTCTTCGCGATTGAGTCTCTTGTTGTCCTACCACATAGCATAAAATAATATATCCCCTGCTAGGTTGTTGGTCTCCATTTAGCTATGTATGGTATGTACCCAATAAATGCTGTTGACATTGCATTCCTTATATGTCTGCATTGTATTTTTCTGGATAAAATCAGTACATTCTGTTTCCTTTGTTTGCAATATGTAATCACCGATGTTTTACAGAAGTGTGGTCTAAGGAACAATTATGAGGGAAAAATCAAGGGATTCCCTATGACAAGTGCAGATTTCTGACGCCCAGTTCAGGTTCATTGAGTCAAAATATCCTACAGAAGAGTTACTGGAACATTTACTTAAAAGAGTGATGTGTTTTTATATAAATCAAATATAGAAAAACCAGTGCAAAAAGTGTACCTTTTCTTTTTTAATTGAACAAAAAGGACCATATTATATTATTGTTGTTATGTCTATGTGTTAGTTGACTGATATAATAACCAGGAAAGTATATCTTGTTATTTGCTAAATTAATCAGAAAATTTCCAGGGAGAAGAAGATGATGGATACACAACCACAGACTGCTACAATCTCCAAGAAAGAAAACAGGAAGGAACTGGGAAATGGCATCCTACAAAGTGGGTGATGATGGAGAGACTGAGTTCAGTTACAAAGAGAAGAAGGAAAGTTTAGGAAGTAGAAGAGGAGAGAGACTTCTTAGCCCAGAGAGATAGTATTCAGCTCCAAGTGCTGGGTTAAAACAGCCACAGAGAGTTTCATTTACTGCTTAGAACATAGAGACAGCCACAGGGACATCACTGTGAAACACCAGCTAAATGACAGCTTGTATCAACTTGTCTTAACAGGCACTGAGTGAAAATGCTACATCATCACTCTCTGGAAGTTTCTCTAAAATCTGATGCATAGTAAGTGTTAACAAACACATGGCAATTGAAATACTTATTTGTAGTCTGTATGCTGTAAACAAATAAAAGTGGAAACCAAGAGCAAAAGAATCTACAGAAAATATGCAAACTTAAGGAGATTGAAAATGAAAAGGTCATTGAAGAAATCAGGTTGGAAATTTAAGAATCCATGTAATTGCACAAAAATGAAAACACAATACACTAGAACATATGAGAGAAAATGGAAACAGTTCTAGCAAAAAAAAAAAAAGAAAGAAAATTATAAACTAATCTCCCTGGTGAATGTGATGTAAAAGTTCTTAATGAAATAGTGGCAGAATGAGTTCAATAACACATTAACATATCATTCACTGTGACCAAGTTGGCTTCAAGTCAGAAGTGGCCCAATACATAACATCAATAAATATAGTACAGTACTTAAATAGTAAGAGAAGAACTATATGATTATCTCAACAGATGCAGATAAGACCTTTGACAAATCTCACCTTTTTTTCATGATAAAATATCCTTGAAGATATCAGGAAGAGGAGAAAAACTCAACCTAGGGAAGGCAATAGATAATGGACTTTTAGCCATCATTATAGTAAATGGAAAGAAAAAACTCTCAAATCATTTCAATGAATACTAGGAATGAGACAGGGTTGCTATATTCTCTACTCTTATTTAGTAAAATTCTTGAAGTCTTAGTTAACAATAAGACAGAAGAAAAAAGTAAGAGGAATAAAAATGGGAAATCAAGAAGTCAATTTATCCCTGTTTGCAGGTGATGTGGTCATATACATAAGAGACGTTAAAAAATCCACCATAAAACCCTTAGAACTGATGAACACATTCAGTAAAGTATCAGCTAACAAGTTTTACGTACAAAAGTCAGAATCAGTGGCTTTTCTATGTACAAAGTAAATAAGAAAAATAGTCTTGTGCACAGTAATTTCTGAGAAATAATAAAGACAGGAGAGAGGATTAGCCGTTAAAGGCTAGGCTCACAACCAAAACTATAAAAGAAACAATAAATCCCAATGACAAAACCTAGCCATAGAAGTGAAAGACTTCCACAATGAAAAATTTTATTGAAGAACAATAGTTAATGAAACCTAGAAGGTAGAAAAAAAAAACCTTGCTCATGAATGGGCAAAATTACCAGCATGAGATTATCTGTATGGACAAATGCCAACCCCAGATTTAATACAATCTCCACCAAAATTAAAATTACCTTAGTCACAGAAAATAATCTTGAAATATATAGGTAAGAAGAAAATATAACTACTGCCACCACCCTATGCTGAAAGAGCCAAAACAATCCTGAATAAAATGAACCATGTTGAAAGTAAACAGCTTCCTATTTCAAGTTATACTACAGAACCATAGTATCCAAAACTGTATAGCACAAAAACAAACATGTAGAAAAGCAAATCTGGGGTGGGGAGGCTTAGAAACAAGCAAAATAAAACACTAGCAAAAGCACAACTTTGAGTTAAGGTAGTCTCTTTAGCAAGTGGTTGCTGGGAAAATTCAATACCAACAAATAGAAGAACAAAAATAGAACCTAATCCTTCAGCTTGTGAGTATATTAACTCAAAATGGACCCACTACCTTCATGTAAGACATGAAAATCTGAAACAGCTGAAGGAAAACCTTTGTAAACCACTTTAAGATATATGCATAGGTAAAGACTTTCTGAAAAGGTTATCCACAGCACAACAAGCAACTCTAATGATTGACAAATGGGGCTGTATAAAAATAAAGAGTTCCGCACAGGAAAAAAAAATACACTCCACCATATAAATGTACATCCTAAAAGTGGTAGAAAAGCTTTGCTACTTTTATATCTGATAGAGGATGGATAACCAAACTCTGTAAAGAACTCAAAAAGTAAATACATCAAACTAAACAATCCATTTAGTTAATGGGATAATGAACAGATTGTTCTCAAAGGAAATAAAAATGGCCAATAAACATATGAAAATTAGTCAACATCATATATATCAGGGGATTTCAAATTAAAACCACAGTGAGATTCCATCCCATCACTGTCAAATCATTATTAAATAAACAACAGCAGCCAAGACAATGCTGGTGAGAGTTTGGGGGTTTGGAAGAAAGAGAACCCATATATACCATTGGCAGCAATCCAAAACAGAATAATTATGTAGCTGAAGTTTTCTCTGGTCCTGCCCAGCCTCAAGGACCCTACAGCCACTTATAAAATAATCACTCAAAAGCTTATATTAATTAAAACTGCTCGGCCGTTAGCTCAGGCCTACCACTGACTAGCTCTTACATTTAAACTCAGCCCATTTCTGTTAATCTATATGTTGCCACGTGTTCTGTGGCTTTACCTGCTGCTCCCTGGACAATGGGCTGGTGTCTACTGACTCAGCCTTCTTCTCCCAGAATTCTCCTTCCCTGCTTAATCCTGCCTATACTTCCCGCCTGGCTACTGGCCAATCAGATTTTATTTATCAACCAATCACAGCAACATATTCACAGCATACAGTGTAACATTCCCATCATAATTATTTTGGCAATCAATATAGATAGGCCCACTGGTTTTACCCAGTGCTTGAATATGCATGATATAATACTGACCTGTTAGGTGTCTCCACTTTGTTATAGTGGCATAATGGTTCTGTGGTAACCAACCACTTTCTGATTATATTTGCAGCCTGCTCTACAAAAGGAATCTATGATGACTACTGTAAATCTTGTCTAAAGCCCAGGGGCAGAATCTACAATCTAAAATTGTTTTGCTAAGTGGTCATGCTGTTAAACAGCCTTCTAAATGTTTGTACCTTAGACTTAGCTACTTACAGCCTTTGTCAGAAAAGCTTCTATCTGCAGTGGGCAACAGTCAAGTCAGAAACTCATTAACTGATCAAGGTATTGAAAATAACTGACTATAATTGCTGGGCCCTAAATGGAACATCTTCATCACACACTTATTCCCCATTGTCTTGTCAAGACACAGGAAAGACTGAGGAAGGGAAAGAAGAAAGAATGAAAGAACTATAAGAAGGTGAGGAATGCTGTGAAATATGGTCTTCCGGGCATGAAATGGCTACAACAATAATGAACTCACAGCATCTGTGGTTACTTGACCATGATCTAGACAAGATAAATCCAGTCAAAACTGGGCTGTGGATTAAAGAGTAACTCATGAGGCCTCGTGTCTAGTTGAGGATCTACTGGCAGTTGATAGCTGCTGGAGAGGGGAGAATTAATCTTTAGGAATTTAGGCATGTTGTCCATGCTCCAATAGATGGCCCCCGTCCCGTACAGATATGGTCAGCACAAATTGGACATAGTGCATTATGAGGAAAAAAAAGAAGTGGAGATGATGTTAGGAGAGGAAAGTATTGGGGTGGTGGTGGGGAGTTAGATGGGGCATGACTATCATTATACTTCATTGATTTAATTATATGCATATATGGGGTTCTCAATAAATTTCATATGAAAAATCTGTATGGAGATTTTAAGGTAAAATGTCCCAGCCCACTTTTGGATTTTAAAACATACCCAAACCCACCAATCCCTATGCCTGAACACCCACCAATCCCTGAGTTAGAAATCCTACCAATCTCTGGGCTTGAAATTCCACCAATACCCACCCAGGAAATCTCCACCCTGGAAAGCTACTCACTAAGAGACCATATATAAGCCTGTCTCCTGCTCAGTTTGCAGTTGCTTCTTACCTGAGTAGAGGCAGCCTTAGGTGAGGTTTATTGTGCAATGCGACATTGTGGTATTCCTTAGCTCCTGACTGCCAGGATCTTTCCCCTCAGAGCTATAACACTTCAACTGGGGAAGCCTTTCCCTTAGAGCTATAACACAGGAATCCTTAAAACAAACAAACAAACAAACAAACAAACAAAAAACTAAAAGGATTACCACATGATCAAGCTATATTACTCCTGGACTACTTAAGCAGACTAGGTTAGCATAGTACAAAGAAATCCATATATTTAATTTCATTGTGACACTATTTGTAATTGTTAATATTTTGACCTGCCCCTTGAAATCCCACCCCTTGGCGCCGCCCTGCATCCTCACATACAAGCCTCATTTTAAGGGAAACCCCCTCCCATTCCTCTCTCTTTTCTCTCTATCCCCATGAGGTGTGAATGCTCGATCCCCCACCCTCTCTTCCTCTCTCTTCTTCCTGCCTTTCCCTATCTTTCTCTTCATCTCTCTATTACAATAAACTATCTCCACATGGATGCAGTGCCTGGGGTGTGAATGACTTTCCATCCACCGCCGCCCGCCACTGCATCTGCCCAGCATGCTTTCCCCCACACGTGGGACACCCTGGTCCGGCCAGCGGCGGGGGGTGGGGGGTGGTGGTGGTGTGTGTGTCCCCATGTGCAATATCATAACAAATATATCAAACTTAAACTTCAAATATAAAATCCTATTCTAGTTTATAAACATCAGCTTATAAATCCAGATGTGGAAAGAGGTGAGCTAAGGACATTGTACTTGTTCAAGGCAAATGGGTTTAAGTGGTTGCTAGAAAACTACATATGAATTGATAATATGAAGTTGCTGCCAAACACGGAGAACTTGTTTTTACCTTAGCCACAATGCTTCAGTAAAATCAGTTCGAATAAAATTCACCATAACAACATAATGACATCCCCATTACACAATTTTAATTGCTTACCACTCTCTTGCAGGCTTTGGCCACAGACTTGCATCATCATTCAAATAGCCTAATTGTAACATACACAAGATTATTCAGATGTAGTTTTTCTACCTGATACTCTACCATAAAGTGTGATATTCAGCTATACTAAATATAGCAAAATGCTTACAGCAAGAAAAATAGTATCCAAACTTTGTTTCATACGTGCCTCTGGCATACAAGGACACATCTGGAGATGAGCTTCCAAACAACATGGAGTTTAAAAAGATATGTTCTGCCAGGAAGAAAGAATCTTAAGAAAACATGAGAGCTGTTTTTCTGTACTTGAGGGATTATTTTGTGGAAGTCTGTAGTACTATTCCAATTTTTCATTGTTTGTTTCTAGAGATCCCAATTAGATATATTGGAATCTATTTCAAGAATCCTTCAACAATGCTCTAATTCCAGACCTTGGCTTGCAGTTGAGGATTAAGTGAGGAAGATAGAACATATTATATCTTCCATAGAAAATCTTGTGGATGACTAGAGAAGCTACCATTAAACACCAAGTCAGTTCCTTTTAAAGCTTGCAAAGTAAATTTCCAAATATTCTTAGTTTTCTTCCCTATTACATACCATGTTGTTGTTGTACACTGTATTTGCAGTACGTATGTCTGTTCATACTACTAAGTGCCTTCTATTGGTAATAATGAACTTTTAGAAGTGTTCAAGTATCTCAATGGAGAGCATATGCCTAAAACACAAAAGAAAATGCATTACAGATTTACTTAAGTAAGCATTAGTGTTAATACATGAGAAAACTTTTAATGGGGTTAATAGAATAAACATATTAGTGTATTGATTTAGCAGCAAAAAAAGTGAATTGTCAGTTTGGTTATTCTTAATAAAAGAAATTTATTCTCCTCTCTTCACCATAGAAAACAAAGAATGGCATTGGTTCCACTTATTAAAAAGGGCAGGGCCCCTGCAGTACCTCTGGACACAGATAGATAGTTTAAGGAAGAAACAAGTGAAACATGATGGTGACTTAATTGGCTGTTGGCTTTCATTACGAACAAAGACCTTTCTGAAAACCTCTCCATATGTTCCTGTAGAAGTCTGATTTGTACTGAGTACTGTGGCCACATGAAAGTAGGAGATTCTGGGAGTGGGGGCCTGGACAGCAGTGTTGGACCAGAATTTCTCAATGGAGATCCTTCTGGCTATATGGACAGGAGAGTTCTTCACCATTTCAAAATATTTCATGTCCTGTTGACCAAAAGTTAACAATCCTTCCCAACCTTTCAGTCTATTAATATACTCAAAGTATACAACTCCTAGGGGGTGTTTGGGATTGTGTAAGTGTTAACATCTTTTTTTTTTTTGTTTTTTGGTTTTTGGTTTTTCAAGACTAACGTCTTACAGAGAGTCAATTACAATTCAAGGCAGGAACTTTGAGACCTCAAATACATGTAGAAAGAAAGACAAGGAAGTAAATATGTGTCAGGGAAGCAGCATTATCCGCCACATTGATCTTTCAGACTATAATTAAAAATATATAATTTAACATGAAACCATTTAAACAAATTTCCTATTGGCCAATTAGCATAAGTAAGATAGGTTACATCCTCAAAAGAGACACCACTAATCCAAAGGGGGATCTTTTGATGATTAAAATGTAACATGACAGCAAGGAGTTATTAACTATGCAATGCAACTGGAAATTTACAACCTGCAGAGAGAGAGAGAGAGAGAGAGAGAGAGAGAGAGAGAGAGAGAGAGA
>CABHPP010137300.1:15060-26268 GCA_902168425.1 Peromyscus attwateri
AGAGAGAGAGAGAGAGAGAGAGAGAGAGAGAGAGAGAGAGAGAGAGAGAGGAGAAAGAAGAGAGAGGAGAGAGGAGAGAGAGAGGGAGAGATTTAGATTTATAGGGGAAATTTAACTGGGATACAGTCACATTGTATCATTAAAGTTACAAACATTTTACATGGGAAGGAAATTTGAATAATCTTCTGGATAAAAACAAATAGGTGGTGAATAGCAACAAGCAAAATGACACTGTGCAAGGCTGTGGAATGTCTATTTTCCTAAATTTTCCAGAGGCCCAGTAGTGTCTTTAGAGAGTCGAGCATATAGAAGGATATCCCTGGACAACAAAACCATTACATAGCTCGCTTCTAATTTGAAGGAAAATGTATTGCTATTCCACTTGTTGACAAATCCACATGTGCACAAAATAAAACCACATGGCTAGGAGATTGTCATAAATCTTAATTACACCTAAATTCCATATTGTTACATTTATGAAATAGTTGCCTGTTACTTATTATATTCTGGGACTGCATTTGACAAATGTTTGTTGAGATAAGCTTCATTTGCACATTTCTTTTTAAATTTACTCGCATATATTGTTATTTTTCTCATGTGTTGTCTTCTAATATAATATGTACCTAAATAATTACTCTTAGATTGTCCTTTTTTATTTCACTGTGTATGTTTTATACTCAATATATATTGTTGACATTGCATTTCTTACATGTTTGTTTCATAGTCCTTTGGCTTGTTTTTTTTCCTGTATTGTAGAAAACTACTGATGATTTTGAAAAGTTTGGTCTAAGAAACAATTTTGCAGGAAAAACCTGGAGGGACAGACGTGTTCGCTCATGAATATTTCTGATTCCTAATTCGGACTTACTGACTTGAAATGTTCTATGATTTCTAGCATGATTTCTCTTCTGCTGAGTGGGTCTTAAGTCCAGTTAGGGAAGTGCTGGTTACCACAACACAAGTGACACCATTTTACATTTAGTGCTATCTTGCCTTGCTGGTCACTGTTGTCGTTCATTGATGTCATAGCTGGGTAGACTTTGGTGGCTTGTGTAGTAATTACCATTGCTATGAAAGCTAGACTGCAGAATTTCAACAATTAGAGTCAACTGGAATTGCCCAAGTCCTGTGTTCTAAATGTGCAGTGTATTTAGCAGTAGGGACTTATTTTCCACCTCTGAAACATAACCAAAGGCAATAACAATAGTCTATATTGTTTTAATTGGTTACCCAATATGGAGTGCTCAGCCCTGAAATATGCACACACAATGAATTCATCAGGTTGTAGTTATGGATTAGTGCATATGTATGAGTGCTGTTATATTTATGTACCAATAGGAATAAAAGAAAAAATAAGTTATCTATTTTGAGAATGGAGGTTTTGAGATAATCTGGAGGAAGGAGAGGGAGGGTTCATATATATTTGTAACTAATTGCCTATAATGTTGAGTAGCGCTTCATGGGTAAGAATACATAGGGCAGGGTAGTATTTCCAATTTGTGCTCCACATCTTTCCAGAAAGCACTTGCAGAAATGAGACCATCAAATCAATATTACTGCTGGTTTGATATCTTTTCTGAGGCTGTCTTTTGACAAAGGATAAGTCATATTTTACGGTGCTTGAGTCACAATGATCAGCTTCTTTGAAGCAAGGGCTTGAAGATTGAAAATGACACACTTTCTCTGTGTGCCTTCTTGAATTTTTTGTGCTTCACTCTGCCCCCTCCCCATGTTGGAGTCATCACTCCGTGATCCCTGTGTAAATGAGTGGTTTCATGTCTTCCCTCTCATCTACTCCATCTCTCCAAAGGAAACAACACTAAGTACTGATGTTTATGTTTAGAAATTGAAACAGAAAAGCAGAAGTTCTCTGTATTACTTATAGTCACCATTAAATATTTAACAACACACAAACTTTTTTCTCTCAAATTGACATTTAAAAAAATAAGATTATTTATTTTTGCTTGAATTAATTCTGTTGAAACTATGCACCATCTCTGAAAAAATTAAATGCTGAAAGACTGAATAATGATAGAAAATAAGGATAGAACTTTGTTTCATAATTTATGTAAGTTTTACATATAAGTCAAGGATGAGGAAGATATTCTAAATGAACCAGAATAAACTTCTAGTAAAAGCTCGCTTGGCATCTGGATGTAGCAATTGATAAGAAGAAGCTGAAATGGAAGCTGTACCCCTTTCACTAGCATCACTAAAGCCTGGAGGTGCAGTATTCAAGGCTAGTCTGTGAAACGACCAGCTTTAGTTGTCTGGTCAGTTATTCCCCAAATCTTCCCTTCAGCATAGCCTGGGGCATTCCAAGGGAAGAGAGAGGGGTCTAAACTCAAAGGCTGCAATGCAAATGGCAGATGAGCCCACCTTTTATGTTGGCTTTTTGGAAGGTCACATTCAATGATCTTAAAGCTTAAATCTCATTTGCCAAAGTATGTATGTGGTTACCCTAATACTACCATTTGGGGATCCTAAAAGCTTATTTACTATTTGTGTGTGTGTGTGTGTGTGTGTGTGTGTGTGTGTGTATATGTGTGTGTGTATGTGTGTGTGTGTGTGAGAGAGAGAGAGAGACAGAGAGAGAGAGAGACAGAGAGAGAGACAGAGAGAGACACAGAGAGAGAGAGACACAGAGAGACACACACAGAGAGAGAGAGAGAGAGAGAGAGAGAGAGAGAGAGAGAGAGAGAGAGAGAGGGGCTGAGTGCTCAAATGGAAGCCAAGTGAAAAAATAGCATGAGTCAGTTCACAACTTCTATAAACTTCTCCAAAATTGACCACATATTAGGACAAAAAGTCTCAACAAATAAGAAAAGAAATAATACCCTTAGATCTATCTGGCCTTCATGGATTAAAGCTGGATATCAACAATAGAAACATAATCCACCATATTAGTGTATTTTGAATCTACAAGTTACTGAGTTTCCCTTTCAAATTTTCTCAATTTTTTAAAGATATTTTCGCTGTATAGTATATTAAAACAGTCTTCTTGCATCAACCTCTGGAGGGCTGACATTGGAAGCATGTGACCCCATACCTAGGTTGACTGTTCCATTCTCATACATGCACACAAATATTTTAATAATATTCTCCCTTCCTTATCGAGTCAACTTCCTTACCATCCTTTTACTCTTCTCTGACATTTCACTTCTCCTTTCATGTCTCCATTTCCCCCCTAGATTCTATATGAGAAAACAAATGTAATACTTGTCTTTGACTCTGGTTTATCTTACTGGACCTCATAATGATCTCTATTCTCATTCATCTTCCTGTAAACAACATGATTTTGTTCTCTATGGATGAACAGTACACCCTTAAAATATACCACATTTATTTTCATATATTTATCAATTATTTAACATCTAGGGTCATTCTTTAATTTGCTTATTATAAGTGGTAGACAAATATCCCTCTTTATGCACACTTTAAAATTATCCTTGCATCTAGGACACACAAAGAAGATTTTTATGTTGGGTGCTTTTGATTTTTTGAGAAACTTCTATACTGATTTCTACAATGACTAGGCCAATTCATATTCCTACCAACAGCATAGTGGTGAAACTCAATCAGTAAGAAGATGAATTAATTCAGGCTTCAGAACGGAGAACAACTTTGCAAAGCTGTTTAGTTCAGTGGGAAGAAGAGAGATGAAACTGGAGATGTAAATTATTAGTTGTTTGCTGCAACAGTGAAAGAATGGATTATGTTCAGAATGGGTATATATAGCAGCAAAATAATAGCTCTCATCATCCACTTGCTTTGACTCTTAAGGAGTTCCACAGGCATTGAGTTCCTTACAATCAGTATTAGCACTCAGAACTTCTCTAGTTAAATTAAACTGATACCACAGCATGTAGTTGATGGAGTATATGCAGTGTGTACAACCTGAGTGTTCTATGTTGCTAATATCTACTCATTTGCATAATGATCTGCCTTTTGTAAAAAACAACACGAGCTAGAGTTATCCGGGAAGAAGGACTTTAATGTCTCCATCAGATTAATGATTGATGTAGGAGGACCCAGCTCACTAGGTGCCACCTCTGGTTAGGTGGTCCTATGTTGTATAAGAAAGCAGGTTGAGCAAGCCATGAAGAGTAATCCCGTATGTATCACTCCACAATGGCTTCTCCATCAGTTCCTGACTCCAGGTTTTGGCCTTGAATTTTTGCTCCGATTTCTCTCAGTGCTGGAGTATGACCTGAGAGTTGCCAGATGAGATAAACCTATTCCTCCTCAAGCTGCTTTTGGCCATGGTATTTTATCATAGCAATAGAAACTCGAACTAAGCCACTATATTACCTGAATACCGAGTAATTTGGAACGGTGCTGTATTAATAAGTCTAGGTACTCATAGTAGTCATGACTGCATTCTGTCACCACTATAGTGATCAAAACATTATCTCCCTGCTTTCTGATCGGTGGCATGAGTGTGAACAGGTACACCACTGTATTAGTTTACTTTTCTATTGATGTGATAAATTACCATGACCAAGGCAACTTGTAGAAGGAAGGGTTTATTTACCTACACAGATAAGAGGCTGTCATGGTAGGAAAGCATGGCAGCAAGTAGCAGACATGATGGCTATAACAGGAAGCTGAGAGCCAGTTGAAAACGGTGCTAGGATTTTTCAACCTCTAAGGTCCCCCTCCCCAAAGATCTACTTTTTACAGAGTGGAGGCCATACCTACTAAATCTCCCCAAACAGTACCACCACCTGGGGACCAAGTATTCACACACCTGAGCTTTGGGGGACTTTATCATTCAAACCATCACAATCATTCCTTGTCCTTTTGTGCTTTTGTCTTTAGCAAAGGAAATTGAGCTCTGTAGTCTCCCAGGGCCAGAGGCTGTAGAGGTGGAATCAAATCTGCAAATAAATCATTGGAAAAAATAATCTCAATATTGGACTTTTGCCATCTCTCATCATGTGCCAATCATCAGTTCAGTACATGAACTAGGATCTTCTAAAGTGCCCAGCCCCATAACAGAGGTATGATCAAAGTCTGGTCCACAGAGAGCTTTTGTTCTCCAGAGGGATGCCTAGTGATGTTTACAGACTTAAATGTCTGGGATTGATGAAAGGGAATTGTAACTCCAAGGCCAGCACTTCTTGTCACTTGTTCTCTGCAGATGAAAAACAGAACAAGGCACAGAGGCTCAGGGATTGGTCAGGACGAAGATTTGATGGTGGAGCGGAAGCAAAAAAAATGTAGTTAATCCAGGGAAACTTGTGTGAATGTCTTAAATTTACTGAGGAAAGTTTCCTCAACATAACACTGAGTGGTATATTTCTGGATTTATGACCACTGCTCAGATACCTAACCATTTCTGAAAATAAAAATTCTATTTATCTCATTCCTTGCTGGACCCCTACAACTCAGATTTATTCCATTTAATCACCTTGGGTCCAAATCTATGAAACCAATGCCATTTCCTCTTTTGATAAGATACCACATGTATGTTGTATCTGCATTTTAGCAAGTATCTGGAATGTTTCATTTTCTGAATATCTATCATTAATTCTTAGTGTATCTTGCATTTTCTTATGAGGTCACTTTCCACATATGTCATGATTTTAGTTTGTGTGCTTGTCAAATTTAGTTCTCTGCTATTCCAGAGAGCATCTAAAACTCTTCCCAATTGAAGCCTATACTGAACGTCAACACACCATTTACTTTGGTTTTAGTATTATTCAATAACAATGAATTCTTGTCATGTAGTAGAGCTCATATAAAATGCTGTGAGTTTAGCACCTAATGAATTATTCCAGCATCAAATGCTTCTAGGGCCGTGACTTATAGCCACTTTCTCCAAATATTACTTACATATGCTCACCTATCTCTCCCAAATGCTTTCTCTATCCCCATCTCACATCCAAGGAAGGAAATTAGTCTAGTTGTACAAGTTTGAAGATACTACTCAAATATGACTGCTACTGGGTCTTCCTAGTATTTGAAATCACTGTTATTTGCTTCAAAATGAGAAGTTCAGGTTTGGCATTTCCCAATGCCACTCCTTTTCCATACAAGGTTTCTTTGTATTGTGCCTGTCCTGGATCTCACTCTTTAGACCAGACTGGCTTTGAACTCACAGAGAGCCGCCTGGCTCTGCCTCCCGAGTGCTGGGATTAAAGGCGTGTGCCACCACCGCTTGGTTGCAGAGTTACCTCTTAAACTTTAATGGCTTTTCTCCTCTCATGCTGTGCTGGGTTAAGTGAAAAGACTCAAGCTACATGGTTTACTTTTATTCAAGTGTACCACCACAGCCTTATATTTTTAATATTTAAAAGATGAAGTTCTTAATCTGAGTACAGTGTTTAAGGGATGCCTTTCTGACTTAAAGACAAAACCAGAGGCTTCAATTTACCATCCAATGAGGGCTCGAAGATGAAGAATATTGCAGCCTTTATCATATGTATATACATCTACATTCCTGATCTGTTTGTTCTTAAGATGCCTTACTTGACATCCAGATAGGAAGAGAGTCATGGTTGTTTGGGAAATGATCAGGACATCTTCAGAATTTTCTACTTTGGGGACTGGAGAGCACTTACTGCTCTTACTTAGGTTCCAGGTTAGGTTCTCATACTCACATGGCAGCTCATAATCATCTGTAATTCCAGTTCCAGTGTCCTCTTCCGGCATCCATAGGCCTTTACATGCAAGTAGCACACATAAAATTTGCTCAGGCATACACACATACCTTTAAAAATTTTAAAGAGAAAAATTGAAAATATATTTCACATACCTTAAAGTGTTTAATGAGATGCTAGTAATCAGCTAAATTAAGTCTCCATCCATGTGAGACTTACCACCTGAGGACAGAGTTCTTGTCTTTCCATTGCTTGCACACAGAAGTACACTTTTCAAGAGACGATGACAGAACTGTCATAAAAACAAACCGAACAACCCCCCCCCCCCAAAATCTGAACATACTTTCTCTGATGTTTACAGTTTTCACGGTGGTAACGAACTTATGCTACCTTAAAATGTATTAATCTTGCTTTAGAGATGGGGAAGTTAATGCTCTGAGAAACTGAAGAGGTTACATTTCTACGGTATTGAAGTTTCAGGCTGGAGATTAAAACGGATTTGCTGCCAACCTTAAAGACATCTGTTGGCAGAGTATCACAGCCTCATAGCTAGCCTAAGGACATGGGGGAATCCTCGTATTCGTCCTCCTGAGCCAGCATCATCTCATGTGACTTAACATCCGTTCTGGATCTGACAGCAATTCGGATGCTCTTCATCATGAGACATTCTGGTCTAGGACTGCCGTGCAAGCAGCGTCAACTGAAAGCCTCGTCCTAAGTAATGTGTCCCTTTTGTCGTGTTTATTTACAGAAAAAGTCCTTGGAGCAAGATGAAAGAAGGAAGAGGAAAGGCAAGAAATCAAGAACTTCAAAGGAGACAAGCCAGGGCCATATGAAAAGAAATTACATTTTAGCTGTGTATTAAGAAAATTTATACTATATTGTAATAATTATATTATAAATATCAGTGAACATCTCCTTTGTCAGGTTATTGCTTGGCATGTGTGGTGTCAAAAGGCTTAGTTTCCAGACTGGGCAATTTCTTATGATTTGTTTAAAAATTTATCTCTGTAAGTATTGTAGTATGGAAGGCTGATTTCTGACTGATCTAGAATAAAACTAGGCCCTAATCATGGAAATCAGTATGGCAATTCATTAAAAGAACTACTGTATGATCCAAATAAGTGTTTACCTGAAAGATGCTCAGTGAAGGAATCTCAAAGAGACCTTCGTAATAGTTCCAATGAAGCCCAATTCACAGTAGTTAACTAGCAAAGTTATGGAACCAACCTAGAAGTTTATCAGGAGAGGGGATAAAGAGAAAATGTGGAACACATACACACATATACACACAGAAATGAACAAATACACACATATACACAGATAAAAACACAGACACACCCAGAGACACACACATACACATACACAGACATACACACTGACACACAAACATACACATACACAGACATACATACATGCATACACACACTTTTTTCAGTCTTAAAGAAGAACAAAGTTACATTATTTTCAGGAAAAAGGGCATAATTGCAGAGAATCATATTAAGCAAATTAAGACAATCTCATAAAGACAAATAATGTATGTATGTCTTATTTGTGGATTACAAATTTTATATAGACATATAAGCTCATATACAAACATATGACATGAAAGTAGAAATTAAACTGTCTAGGACAATAAAAAGATCTAACAAAGGGAAGGAAGTTAGTGAGGTATTTGGATACCATGCTCAAAGCACATATTTTAATAATATAATTATAATATATTTTAAATAATAAATCCACTTTTAAAAGCTAGCCTAGGGGCTGGAGAGATGGCTTATTGACTAAGAACACTTGCTGCTCTTGTAGAAGAACCATGTTTGGTTCCCAGTACCTAAATTGGGTGGCTCACATCTGCCTGTAAGTACTATATTACAGGATCTGATGCCCCCTTCTGGCTTTCAAAGGCACTGCATGCATAGAGCGCACATACAGACAGGCAGACACACACACACACACACACACACACACACACACACACACACACAGATTATAAAAACAGAGAAGCAATCTGCATTACACCTTCAGTTGTGCAGACTTAATCATTATTGGACACAGCAACATTAACAGCTCATGTAGCTAAGAGGAGCGAATAAAGTTCCAAGTACTGCCCTTTATTGTAGTAAAAAAGATTGCTAATTTTAACCAGTTAATCTGGTCTTTATCTGGGCAATTCTAATGAAAGAAAAAAGAAAGGAAGATTAGAGGATCTGAAGATTCTTGTTTCTATATTGACTATATTATTTTTGAATACCCTACAAAGATTGAGGAAGTTTATTAGAATTGAACTAATGATATAGGACAATTAAATTTATTGATTCAAGATCATGGGAAACAGAGCCTGAAATTAAAACACACACACACACACACACACACACACACACACACACACACACATCAGGGAAGAAGATCAGGTAAAGATATGTAGATCGTAATTTCTTAGATAATAACTGGAGTTAGGTCTGTAATCCTGTGCTTTTTGGAAACCAATAAAGAAATGATAAAAAGATAATGAAGCATATCATATCTTTAGTTATCAGCTTGACAACCACATTTAATCTTAATATTTGGGCTTTTAGAACATACACTCGAAGTTGTCTCAATGAATGCTTACAAGTGCAATCTGCAATCAGTAGTACACATGGAATTTCTGTCTTTCATTGTGTCCTTTATGGTAGCTGCCTTGGAACAAATGTTTCTACCACTGGATACCATGGGACTCAGCATAAAGGGGTCATAGCTGCCCTGTTCATTTGAAGTCATGTTTTATAGAAGTCCTTAAACAACAAAAGAAACAATATTGTTCTTTTTTTTCAGACTTATTTATAATCATTTTTTGAAACATATAAGCTATAAGGTCCTCTGCTTTTAGATTAGGATCTTATTAAGCCCAACTAATTGATTTCTTTTGTCAAATGCATGGCCTTATGACTTAATATATCTCTGCCTCTTTAAGGAAATATCTCATATTTGAAATATCTCCATAGGCAGAAATCAGAGCAAAAGGAACAATCCAGTCCTGAGAATGTGAGACATTTTTACTGGAGTAAGTTATGCAGTCAGAAGACAGATATCAGACCACAAAGCCAAGAGGTACTTGTCGGCCTCCTTGTACCTGTCTTCCTATTACAGGTAGACAGATTTTATGAACTCCAGAGTATCAGACGTCTCAGGTTTCCTCTGTTCTAAGGTACATTAACTGGTCACTAGCTAGGGATTCAATCCTATATTCATTTGTTTTACATTGCTGTAGTGAAATACTTATCAATCTTGTGTGGTGGCAAAGGGTTTTTTTTAGCTTACACTCCCAGGTAAGAGTATATCGCTGAAGGGAATCAGGTCAAGAACTGAAGGAAGAAACCATGGAAGAGGGACTGAAGGAGAGGCCTTGAAGGATGCTGCTTACTCACTAGCTCTCTGAGGTCTGTTTATTTATTTATTTAATTTATCTGTGTGGTACTAGGGATTGAACACAAAGTTTCATTTGTATGAGACAAGCACTTGAGCACTGAACTCCATCTACAGCCTTTTCTTTACTTGTGATTTTGAAGACAGAGCCTCACTAAGTAGCCCAAGGAAGCCATGAACTGATGATTTTTTTTCTGTCACACCCTCTGGAGTAACTGAATGTATAGGCCTCTGACTCTAAGACCATTTTTTTCTTTTTAATTAGATTCAAAGTCCCTCAAAGAAATAGATGATAGAGCATACAAACTTAAGTGTTCTATATTATTGACTTTTCTGGCATAAGAAAATATATACCAAATATTTTCCCCAAAAGTAAAAAAAAAGAGAGATAATTTAGCTGTGTAACATAAATTTAAATCAATATACAAGTGCTTATATTAGGTTTCTTGTTAGAGATATCTGCCAGCTACAATGAATCATGCATATAAGTTTTTTTTAAACAGAATAACAAAAATCACCATATTTTTTCTGTTGTCTTTAAAACAATATATTTAACCAAAAATACTGTCTTTTTTGGAATTTGCCTGCTAACAGTTCAAAAATAGAATGAATATCTTCAGAGACTTGCTTATCTGGAGTTAACTTGTATAAGGTAGTTACAGACTATGATACAACATTATAAATGGAAAATTCATATTTATTTGATAATCTTGAATAGCAATACAAGATTTCAGAAATGCCAAGGGTATACAACTGTGATAAAAGGTAAATATGCAGTTCCATTTTGCTTTTACTTGTCCACACACAGGCCCCAGGGGAGAGACAGTCATTCATGCGACTCTGAGGATATGTCATAGTGTCATATTGTCAGTGTTTGCACAAGACAATCATTCGTCTGAGTGTTATAGTGTTATCCTCCCAAAGTCTGTACATCTTGCCTCCCTACAGCAAGATGAGAGCCAATGCCTTGTATTTATGAATCCTAGAATGCATGTTGGCCAGCAGAATGGCAGAATGAGGGTTTTCTTTTTTCTTTCTTTCTTTCTTTCTTTCTTTCTTTCTTTCTTTCTTTCTTTCTTTCTTTCTTTCTTTCTTCCTTCCTTCCTTCCTTCCTTCCTTCCTTCCTTCCTTCCTTCCTTCCTTCCTTCCTTTCTTTCTTTCTTTCTTTCTTTCTTTCTTTCTTTCTTTCTTTCTT
>CABHPP010137300.1:26278-45851 GCA_902168425.1 Peromyscus attwateri
CTTTCTTTCTTTCTTTCTTTCTTTCTTTCTTTCTTTCTTTCTTTCTTTTTGAGACAGGGTTCTTCTGTGTAATTTTGGTACCTGTCCTGGATCTTGCTCTATAGACCAGGCTGGCCTTGAACTCACAAAGATCTGCCTGGCTCTGCCTCCCAAGTACTGGGATTCAAGGTGTGCGCCACCACCACCTGGCAGAATGTGGGTTTACAATAAGCTCATCAATTGCCTTGACTGCAGAAAAATTAGGTTTATATAATTATATCACATGAAAATAGCCACCTTTGAATGAGGGATGAACATCTGGTATAGTCACATTATCAGAGGTTCAAAATTGGTAAAAAAAAAAAAAAAAATGGAAATCACATCCCCTGAGTGTTTCCAAGTGAAGCCGTGGCCTGCAGAAATAGATATGGTATAGCCATCATGTGATAAAATAATAGAAGTGATCTTTATTTATTTGTTTGGTTTGGTTCCAACAGCGCTTCCTTTCCAATGTCTGTGAACTTCATTATTATTGGAAGCATAAAACTCAACTGAAAGGCATTTAGAGAGTAATTTTTTCTCTTTCTTCTTCTTATTATTAAGAGATTTTCTATTCATTTTACATACCAACCACAGATTCCCCTCTCCTTTCCCCTCCTGCCCCCCAGCATTTCCTCCCCCCCATTCCCACCTCCTCCAAGGCAAGGTCTCCCATGGGGAGTCAGCAAAGCCTGGTAAATTAAGTTAAGGCAGGTCCCGGTCCTAGAGAGTAGTTTTAAGGCTGCCATAGGGTGCTGAAAAATAATCACAGGCACAAGACAGAAATATATAAACCTAGATAAGAATTTTGATTTTAAAAAGTGTTGAAAAGTTAATGTATGATTTATTTGTGTGTTTTAGATTTTGTTTCTTCTGACTTCCTTAAAACTGTAAATATTTTAGAATGTGAACAAATACATGAAATATTCATATGTCATGATGATCTTTTAAGTAATTGAACATTTTTTCAAACTTACTTCTAATTACATAAATCATGAGTATCATTTAGTACTTAGAACATGATTTACATGAGAAAGTACACAGTGGTGCTCTGTGCCTGTTGGTTTTCTTTGTAATCAAGTGTACCAGAGAGCTCTCCTCCCAGGCCAGCAAACAGGAACATATCCATGAAAATATTTATTTCTGGTGTCCTCGTACCTTACCCACTCAGGGATCTGGTGCTTTTATTCTGATTTTAGATGCCTGTAAGTTCTTCCTTCATGTCATCTAGAGACAGTGTAGGAATATTTTCTCATAGTATTGGTTTATTTAACAGGATTGATTATTCATTTTAATCTTTTGCTAGCATTCCTCTCATTCAATTTTGTTTTGTTAAATTTGATAAAAACAAAATCATAAATCTACCAGGTTATTCTTTGGTGTGGGACCCTATGGAGACATCTTGAGGAGCCTCTCAATCACTAAAGCCATTGACCTCAGTTCAGACCTGCAGTTTTTCCTAAATTTTCCCACCCAGACATTCCTTATCCTTTCACTATCTGGCACACAAACTTTTCAATATGTAGGTATAATCACGTCATGCACTGGCAGGCATCTTAAGTGATTGCTTGTGACACACAAGAAAACAGAAATAGAGAAACATAGGCAGCTTGTAGGCCACATTCCTGCTACCTACTCAGCTGCCACCTTATCCTTAATCCTCTGTGCCCTGGCTGTATCAAGAGGTCTGTCATTTCCCAACAACATGTGCTGCTTCTCTGACCAGAGGAATTCTTTCCTTGTGCTGTTCAGCAAGCTTGTCCTTCAAGTTCAGTTGAACATTCTCCCAACTGACTGGGAAATATCATTATACACTCACAGTAAAATTTTTACTATAAAAACAAATGGAAAATCAATAAATGGTTCTTAAATCATCTAACCAGTTAGCCATTCATTGAATGCCATTAAATACTTATGATCACCATGTTTGAGATACTGTGTTAGAAAAGATGGCTGCAAAAATAATCAGTGCATGATTCTGTCTCTCATTTGTCTCCTTTCTGCCATATTGTCCCACTACTTACAAGGTCTATAGATTTCTGAGATGGGCTTCAGCTAAGTTCCTTAAGTGAACTGAATGATGGAAACAATGATAGGCTCATGACCATGGAAACTGAGATCTGTGTTGGAAGTAGATAAAGCTGTTGCTGTCTAAGCTTTTTGGACTTATCAAACATTTCAGTTTTCAGAACTTTGGTTCATAACTTAAAGAGATCAGTGCTCTAGTGTCCTCTGCAACAAGCTGCTTTGAGAAGCAATGATGAAGATGGGTCATTTTGAAGCATCAACTGTGGATCTGAAGTGCTGGCTTTGAATCTTTGCTGTGTTGTCTGCTGCACGAACATCTCCTTATCTTCAAACTGGAGTTCCACTTTCTAGTTTCTTGCTGTTTATATTTAACCATACCATATGTAAGGACCAAGTCGAATGTACAGGAAATTACTTTTGTAAGTCTTAAAGTTCTGTTCTGGAGTATTTCATCAAACCTACAAATCGTAGATATCACAGCAATTGTTTCTCTCCAGACTCATGTTACCTGAGCCTGTTTTGATGAAGCCACTGGCCAAGGCCCTTTAGCCTGAACATGGGTGCTGAGAGCTCTTTCTCTTATAATTCCACACCTTTGCTGTGAAGCTCAGCAGTGAAGCCAGCACACATAGATGGATCAAGAGCCCAAGGCTATGTGAAATGAGGACTACTCTGGATTAAATTGTTGTGCTCGAAAAATAAAGAATGAGTCAGACCATGCCTAATTCCACAGGAAGGAGATTCGTCGCAGCAGAAAACATGTGGAGTTCATTTGGTCAGAAAGGAAATATTAACATCTTGAATTCCACATGGACTCCAACTCCTGCACATTTGTTGGATCACTGACAGAGCCTTGTTATGGCTCAGCACAAGCATGGTGGGGGAATTACAATAGGATGTTATGAAAGGTGAATAAAGAATGACCATTATTACAGCAAATGCTTGTGCTTTATACATTGTTCTGAACCTCATCCCTCATATGGAGCCTCTACTTGATATGGAGCTCAGGGATTTTGGGAGAATTGAAACAAGAAGTGATTTTTACATAATGTTCCCTCAAGTTCTCTTTTGGCTGAGTTCTGTGACATGCTTTTTCAAATAATGTATCCTTGGAATGTATCAGAAGAATAAATTTTCCTCAACAATGTGGAAGTAAGCTGTAGTTGTCTCACATGAATAATTTATCTTTTAGTGTCTTTATTTACTGCTAAATTCTGTGTCATTCAAACGTTGAAATTGCCTTAAATATGCATTTTGGGGAAGATTCTGTAATTACTTTGATTCTTTCCCCTTCCTTAATTGTTTGCATTTATTGTGTGCATCTGAGAGGAAGAACAGAATCTGTTCCTTTCTGATTCTATCTGTAGACTTGCTCCGCAAACTCTGCTTTGCCCTTTTTCTTTCTCTGTAGCCTTAGAGAAATGTACATCCTCCAGTATTGTGTGTCTATGTGTGCATGCATTAATGATTGTCTCTGATGGTTGTGAAAAGGTCTTTGCAAATGGTTTGAAAGAGGAACAGAAATCAGGGCATTAAAAGTATCCCCAATCAGGATCATTGTGTGGTAACACAGGTTATTTAGGAAGAATATATAAGAATAAAGTTATATAATCTCTGCTATGTTTCCCAGAGTTTTTAGCTCATCTGAAGCACCTAGGATTGCAAAAGATCAAAAGCAGCACACCTCCTTTCACTTGAGATGCTTTAACATGCTTTACTGTGTTTCAGCACTAATTTCATATTGAGTGTTTCTCTACAAATGCTTTGAAATGAACTGTTTGTAAGGAAGAAATCAACACAATCTAAGGACTTATGAATTGACTGGTGGATAAAGAAGATATAATACCCACACAGAATACTATTTAGCCATAAAAATGAACAGTTATAAGTGACAAGATGGTTTTAACCAAAGATTGTGTTAAGTGAAATAAGCCATGCACAAACAATAACAACCAAAACAACAAAATTCCAAGTAGCTCATGATCTTATATTTATATGCACAATCTGAAACATTTAACTCATAGCAATTGAGAGTATAGTTGTGACTGGAGGCCTGGGCAAGTGGGGAGCAGGAAGAGTATAGGGTTACTGGGTAATGGGTTACTTCTAGGCAAGATCAGGCTCCAGTATAATTTTTGCATTTTCAGAGTTCGAAGTAAGAACTTTGAAAATTACAAACTTGAAGTAATAGGAAATGTTTAAGAAAATGTATCTAACCTGACTTAAACCTTACACAATGTGCATGTGTATTGAAGAGTATAATACATTGTTCTGTTTATATCACATTTTGTATGTTTTCATGAATTAGTTAAAAAGTAATCAGCATGTAGCATGGCCGTGCAAAAGGATCATGAGTTTGAGGCCAACCTGGACTACACAACAAAACTCTGTCATCACTAGAAAAAAAATGAACTTAAAAACCAGTAAGTAAATTATAAACACATGCATCTTTTAAACAATAAATTCTGGGCTCATTGCTTTGCTTGACATTTCTGAAGTATAAAATCTAAAGATCTTAGAAAAAATATATTCAAATTGTATGATATAATGATCTATTTGTGTATATAGCTCACAGCTACACATACACACTATATATGCACGTATACTTATAAAATGCTTTTAAGATTTTGTAATCCACAATAAATAGTTGCATATCCACAGTTATGACAAATACATTTTTTTCATTGTTTTCCAAATTTTCAGTGCTCTAAAACTCCAGTTTTTAACTTCTGTTTATGTATCAGGAACTCTTGGCATCCCACACATGGTCTAAGCTCACACTGTTTCCTAAAGATTTCAGTGTCAGGTGAATGCTTCCCTATTGGGCCACAGCTGGAGATGCAGGTAGTTGAGGCCACAAAGGTCTTCAGAGGCAGCACAGGACTTCTATCCTGCTATTTTCATCTCAACTGCTGCATTGGTCATTTTGTTCACTGTGTTATCATATGGTACTCAAAAGACCCTATTGGCAAATATTTGGAATTCAAATGTAGGCAATACAAGTAGATTTAACAAATATATTTTATGTCAATAGTATACAAAGGACCATCAAACAACTATGACTCATTCTAGACAATGAGTGGAAATAGTCAATGGTGGAAAACATTCAAAGAATAACAAAATTGGGTTGGGATTAATAATTTTACAGATGAAATCACCATTGAACATTTGAAATAGCAATTAACATCTAGACAGAAAACTAAAATGTTTTAAAATTATTAAAATGGAAGTTGCTTGATATAGTAATTGATTAGAAGAATAGACTGAAGTTCTTTGGGGATGAGCAGAGAGATGTTATTGCCTACAGACTGAATGGTTAACCAGAACAGGTGTTACCAGAGACAGAATCATGTTGGCCTCATGGCTTGGAATGCCAGAGGTACCTTCAGATGCAGTTGGAGTTGTGGAGGAAAGCTACAGCCACATGAAGCAGAGGAAGGAGAATAGCATGATTTATCCCTTTTGATTTATCCACACACTGGTTCAACTTGCTCATTTAAGATCCCATCTGGAATGGCAAGGACTCTAGAAGACGTAACTACATAAAATGCAACAAACTCACAAAAGAACAAATACAGATCTCAAAGAGTAATGTCCAGACACATTCCCTCCATCCATAAACACACCCACTGAAACATCACCGGATGGTTTTTGATGAATCATGGAATTAGACTGACTCTGCTTCCTTACATAGAACATAAAAGTATCACATGCAATTTCTGAGCATAGGATTTTCGAGGAAAAAATATGAAGTGGTACAAAACGCCATGTATATGATAAGTTCAAATATAAATGTTTACTACATTGTGTGCACTAAAGGCACACTAGTTCTTGCTCTACTGATTGCTAAACTTTTTTATACATAAATTGATACTTACAAATAATATGCATTTTTCTATAGTTGTATTTACAAACAAGTGAAAAACTAAGCAATATTGATGAAGTAATCTCATTGACTTACTAATACACATGGGTCTAACATAGGGTTGGATCCCTGACTTTTACATGAACCAGGTCTTCCTGACTTATATAATAAACTCCTTAATCATGAAGTTTACCCCATTATTATCAAGTGGAAGACTAAGTTTTTATCCAGACCATTCTTTTTCAATCTGTTTTTTTTATATGGATACATAAATTATAAGTATAAGAGTCTCATCTCCCCCAAATAAGCCTTTTATCTATTGGTCATACTCTATTCTTCACTCACTTTGTCCCCTGAACTGTAGGCAGCCACTAATCCAGGTTCTGTCTCTGTGGAATTCCTTATCTGTGTATTATATATGTATATGGTACCCAGGAATAGGTCATATTTCCTGAGTGGCATCTTTCATTTAGCTTAGCATTTTCCAGGTTCAACCACATTGTGCCATGAACTGGTCCCTCAATCCCCATTGTCGCTGAGTAGTCTTTTGTCTCATGTGTATATCTGGTTTTGTTCATCCATTCACTAGTTGGTGAACATCTGTGCTAATCTCATGGTTGCACCCTGATGAATAATGTCAAAGCCACTGTGTACATTAGGTCACATGTCTTTGGACATGTGTTTTCATTTCTTTTGGGGATGTACTTATATGACTGGAATTGATAGACTGTTTGGTTAGTTTTGCATTTTGAAGAATTGCCAAACTACTTTCCAGAGACACAGAAGCATTTTAAACTCCAGCCAACTTTGTGCTCTGGCTGTACCTCTTCTATGTTTTTGCTGGTGCCTGCCTTTCATTGTCCTAGAGCCCCTCAGTTTGCCAATGTACAATTCTTCTAACCTCCAGTACATCATTCTAGTCATGTTAACCTCCAGTAAGAGATTATTTTTATTTATATCTCTAAGAGTTGTTGAATATAGGTTTGTAATGCTTATGTTTAGTGATACCAGCATAATTCTGGCTGTATAGCATGAACTGGGAAGTGGGTATACATATTCTGAAATACATGTATGATTTGCTGTTCCTGTATCCCTCTGGTAGCTTTTGTTTCTATTTTTCTTTAAAAGGTTTGTTTATTTTTATTTTATGTGTCTGAGTGTTTGCCTGTATGCATGCTTGTGTACCACATTTGTGCCTGATGTCTGTGGGTATGAGAATGGGTATCAGAAACTGGAGTTCCAAATGGTTGTAGGCCCCCACAAGGACGTTGGGAACCAAACATGGGTCCTCCAAAATAGAAGTATGTTCTCTTAACCTCTGTCTCCAACCCCTGTTTTCATTTTCTTGATTGTGTTCTTTGACACCACAAAGTTTCAGTTTTGGTAATCTTAAAATTACATTTTACTATTTTTTCTTATGTGGGTGTCAGATACAAGAAGATTTTTACCTTAAGATCAGGAATAAATATGGGTTTTTTTTCTTCTATTGATGTCATAGTTTTAGTTTTGACTTACTGTTTGTGTGTGGAACATGGAGAGATTCCCAGCCATTCTCTTGCATGTTAACATCTTTCTGTCCTGTTAGCATTGGTTGAAATTATTATTATTTTCTTCATTGGAATATGTTTTTTTTTTTTTTGTTTTTTTTTTGTTTTTTTGAGACAGGGTTTCTCTGTGTAGCTTTGTGCCTTTCCTGGAACTCACTTTGGAAACCAGGCTGGCCTCGAACTCACAGAGATCCTCCTGCTTCTGCCTCCCAAGTGCTGGGATTAAAGGCATGAGCCTCCAACGCCCGTGCATTGGAATATGTTTATACCCTGGGTGAAATCTAATTATTCAATTGCAAAGGCTTCTATTTGGGTGCTTAGTCTGGTTTTGTTAATGTCTTGTCTGTCCTATGCCAGCACCAGTCTGGATTTCCATAGCTTTGTACTAAGTTTTCAGATTGTGATGTGAGATTTTTAGAAACTTTGTTTTTGAAGATGATTTTAGATGATTTTGAATTTCCATATGAATTTCCATATTGCCATGTAATTATTTATGGCATAAGGTTATAGTGAGATACAGAAGTCTGGGATCAGGTTAGGTTTATTAATAGGTAAAATCAGTAAGGCACACTCATGACACAGAACAAGGTTGATGCTACTGCTGATCCAGCTGTTCCTGTCCTCTCTGTCCACCCAAGGAAGATGGCAACCAAACTGCAAGCCAAGCTTCTCTGCCCCTTGCTGCCTGCTCCAACCAGCCAAAGAGAGAGCGTGACCCTTCCCCCATGGGTTCTTAAGGGATCACCTATCTTCAGAGAAGACCATGCCCATTGAGCCAAACCACTCCAATCAATTGGTCATTGGACTGAATGGCAGAGGCAGAATTCCCACAACATAAGGTCTTGCTATGTAGCCCAGCCTAACCTAAATGTTGTTACATAGATTGGGCTGGCCTCAAATTCAAGATACTCCCGAGCACTGGGGTTATAGGTAAGTACCAATCACATTCAGCATGCGCCCTCTGCCAAGAAGACAACTGGCTTTTTACAGACATTGTATGCAATCTCATGATCAGTTTGGAACATATTCTAGTTTCATTTCTGTTGCTCTTATAAGAGTCAACTTAGGGAACGTTTATTTTAGCTTTCAAATGCAGTCTATCATTGCAAGGGAGTTATAGCCACAGTAGCTTGAGGAAGGCAGTCACATCACATCTAGAGTCAAGAACAGAAATAAGTGCAAGCATGTTTAGTGCTCAGCTAGCCTTCTCCACTTTTACACTATCTAGAGCCAAACCCACATAGTGGCTTTGCTCATTTTCAGGGTATGCCTTCCACCATCAGTTAAAATCCAGACAATCCATATACAGACCCACAGGACAACCTTTTCTAGACTTTTTGTCACTGAGACTCATTTACCAGGTGATTTATAGTTTCATCAAGTTGAAAATTAAAAATCTCCATTACCATTTTGTAATGTTGCCTTCTGAACCACAAACAAGAGCTGTTTTTCTAATTATTTAAATGTTTCCCTCAACAATAGGTCAGTAATTTTTACAATACATATTATATACTTCTTTTAGAGATTTATTCCCAAGTGTTTATATTTTTGTTGCTATTATAAATAAAATCATCTTTGTATTTTCATTTCAGACTACTCATTTCTGGTATATATTTTATTTGTATTTTAAGGATACTACAGAAGACTTTTATTTGCCCAAAGTAACCCAAGTTATTGAACAGAACAATGAAAATATCCACAATTCTCCCAATATTATTTTAAAAATCAACATATGAAATTTGATTTTCATTAGAAAGTAGTTATTATTTCATGTTAATAAGTCAAAACCCAAGACCCAGGTTTTATAAACACACACACCATCCAGTGTATATACATACATACACATATATATATATATTATATATATGAAAATACCAAAATTCATCTTCTGAATGCCTCATTATCATTCAGGAGGCACAGCATAAGGATCCTTCTGAGTTTGAAGCTAATTAGGACTACATAGTAAGATCCAGGATATCCTGGACAACAAACTGAAAAACATCTCAAGCAACAACAATAATAACATTAAAGCCTCTAAAGCAGTTATGATTTGATGACACTTCCATTTGCTTCTTTTGATGGGGCCAACTGGTCTACCCCTGAATCGTTCCATCTCTTGGAGAACAGCAATGCTCCCTGCTGTCTCTGGCAATGGCTCTTTCCCTGGCCAAGTATCCTTGCCAGCAACCTTTCTTTTCTCTTCTGATTTGTTATCATCATATTCACTGTCAGATAAAGATCTGCTTTTTGAACCACCTTTTTCTTTGCCAAGGTTTTGAGAATTAAGAAATGTTTCAGTTAACCCTCGGTGATCTAAAATTTTCTTCAGTTTCCCAAGTATTGTTGGTTTCTGTAAGTCTCTTCCAGCCCAGGAAATTCTCTTTCTTTCAATCCAGTACTTTTCAGTTGGTAACTGATCTACCACAAATTCTTTAGATGTTGGCTCATTGTCTTTTTCACCTCTTCTATCCTATTTAATACACATTTCCTTACAATTCAGTTTTATCGGAGGATTATTTTTATTGAGGACATAAGCTGTTATGTGTGACCTCTCCTGCTCCATGCCACAGGTATGCTGTCTCTATGAACTTACTAAACTAATAGTTAATTTCCTTCATTAAGTTCATTCCTAAAGACTTTCTTAGTTTTGTATTCTTTGTGTGTATGGTGTATGTGTGTGTGGGCATATGCATGTAGAGGTCACTGGAGAGCATAAGGTGACTTGGTCTAGCATTCTCCACCTTATTCTTTTGAGACAAGGTTCATCACTATGGTGATAAACTGGTGTTACTGGTGGTGGCTAGCAAACCCCAAATAGTCTCCTGTACACCACACCACCTTGTCACAGTTAAGCTTCAGCCACACCTGGCTTTGTGTGTAGGTTCTGGGGATTCTAATTCAGGTCTCCATACTTCACTAGCAAGCATGTTTACTGACTCAGTCAGCTCCCAATAGCCTGGCATTTCATTCCCAAATGGACTTTTCTTATATTTCCTTTCCTTTTCATTGGTAGAGCAAAGAAATTCAGTTGATGTTACTGTTCTTATATTTGGTAATTTTCTCAACTCTTTTCTTTCTTGTACTTCCAATAGTGTTTACAATGAATTTATTAACATATGCCTTTAGTTGGGACTAGTTATAGAGATGTAAATTGCTATTACACTGATATTCACTGTCATTTCTCTATCTGAGTTCATTTCTATATTAGAATTTTCAGTCTGTTGACCTTAATTGTGGTCATAAGACTGAATTCTGGAATGTGGGTGGAAGTGATAATTCTTCCAGGAAGGATCTAGACTTTTCTAACCAACCTACAGCACTTCACCGTTATAGTTGACAGGTACTAATGAAGATGCAGTAAAGGATTTGGGCATTCTTAGAAAGATGACACATTAGGACACTAGAATGCAGGCTACAGAGAGCAGCATATCTTTCTGAACTGAACTGTATCTGTCCACAGTTCACTCATTGAGACCTTTGCCTTTAGAGTGATTGCATTTGGAGATAAGGCTTTGGAGGTGATTAAGGTTGGGTGAGGTCTATGGCTAGGCTCCAGTTTGATAGGGTTGGTCACCTTATGAGAAATAAAATAGGAACTTTCTCCATCACAAATGTCACACTGAGTCATAGCCATCTGTAAGCCAAGAAGAGACTCCTCATCAGGAGTGGATGAGGATGACCCTTGATCTTGGACTTCTAACATCCAGGATGTTGAGTAAATACATTTCTATGATCTGACCCACCCAGTTGATGGTACTTATTATAGCTGCAATCACAAGTGCATTTTTAACAGTGTTAATGTGCTAAAGACCCTTACATGAATGAGAAGCAAAGGTAGACTGTGAAGCCCACAAGAACTGAGATTGTTAAAGCAATCAATCTGCTATGATTCATATGGCAAGACACGAAAATATGTGGACAAATACAAGACAGACACATGGGCCCTGCTTCAGACTTAACATTTTAACAATGAAAATAACCCAGTGAAACTTGTGATTCATCACTGATACTGAGCATGTGGACTATCACCGCTTAGTTGCCTTGATAAAGAAGTTAGTGATTATAAGATCTTATGAAATTGGAAGGAAGAAAAAAAAAGTTGTTTTTAAATTTTTGCTTAGAAATTTTTCTAGAAGAATGTCCTAACCATGTGAAAGTCTGAACCGATTTAGCAAGTTTTGGTACAGAAAAATGGAAATTATTTGTTTTTCAATACTTGTCAAAACAAGAAAATCGGAATAAACTCTGAGCAGAAGGATGTGATGTGTTCTAGCAAGTGCCCTGGTGACTGGAACTGAGACAAAAGTAGAAGCGTTAGGTTGACTGAGCTATGGGACCCATGTTATGAAACCATGTCCGATGGGCAAAGAGTCCTTAAAACGTGGCTGCAGATCTGACTTGGCAATTGTCTTTATCTTTCAAATAGGAGTAAGAAGTTTATTATTTCTTCATTGTGATTATAATATGATTACTTTTTTTCTTCTCTCCCCCCCCCACACTCAACACCCTCAATATCCCTCCCTGCTCTCCTTTGAGTTCATGGCATTTTCATTGTTACTGGATATTTATATATTTATATATATTGCATATGTATTACAACTATATATATATATTGCACATATATATGAAATAACAAATAATGTTTTTATTTGTTTTATTATATTTCTAAATATAACCTGATCAGTCTGAGTAATGTTACACACACACACACACACACACACACACACACACACACACACACACGTTTTTCAGGGCTGACCATTTGGCTCTGGACAACTAATAGGTGTGCTCTTCCCTGTATAATACTACCTCTCCCACTCCCAAATTTTCTCAGTTACCTAGCCCTTTGTGTATGGCTGAATCTTTTTGGACTTTTCCAAGTCCACTTTGGCATGTCCATTGGTGTCATCCTTGTTCAGCTCACATTTGGGAAGTCATGTTGATGAGACTTTATGGGTGTACCTTTTGACATTACTAGGAGGCATAATCTCACGAAAAACTCCCTGATCCTCTGGCTCTTACAAGTAAGAGATTATTTTTAAGAGAGGGACCATGTGTGGTACGTTTGAGCCATTGCATATCTATGGGTGTTTTCATGTGATTTTGCGAGAGAAAATTGTGGGGAGTTTATTATGTATTTACTTTATGGTTGTACAAATCCATGTTGGAAACTTGGAATATATTGATAAATTCAAAGAGAGTTTGAAGATATAATTAAATCAAGAATCTTGAGAAGGGGATATTATTCTGGCATATCTAAGTAGGTCCAATGTTATGATAAATGTTCTTTTTAATCTTTTGGTGGGATTTTGCTTTAATGAATGGAGATGAGCATTGATAGAGGAGACCCTTATAAAAACAGTAATCCTAGGCTTTTTAATGAATGCCCTGAATTTAACATAACATTAAGAACATGTCTTAGAGAACACAAAGAGCATGGAGTTGGGCAGCTATGGAGATGGGAGGACTTTGGAGAAATTGAGGGACGGAGTATATGTGATCAGAATATATTGTATAATTTTTTTCAATTAAAAAAGGAAAAAAAGATGGGTGTTTTTATGAGGGAGTAGAGGCAAGGTCAGAATCAAGATGTAAAGTGAGGATGAAAGCAAGTTGTGTGGCTTTGTCAAGACCTAGCACTATGTAACGCCTTCAGATGCAGAAGGGAACCATTGTCTCATGAATTCTTCAGAGAGGACAATAGGCACACACCTTAATACTAGCCCTGTGGGAACTATTGTACCTCCAGAAATGCTTGATACTAGATTTATTTTAATTCATTGCAGCAACAATAACAAACACACACGAACACTTTACTGCTATTGACATCACAAAATAAATGCAAGGATGATTGATTCTCTCTTTTTCCTCCTGCATTATGCTTTATCTTTGTCATATATTTTATCTTCTTTCTATAATTTTGCCTTAGGTTGATCCTCAGAGTTATTTGAAACTATTGTCCTAAAATGTTAACTATGTTTATTTGCTAAAATGTTTTACAAGGTTTTAAAGAGTTAATGTCTATGTGTGTTTGTCTTTGTTTATTGTGTTTGTGTTTGTGTATCCGAGTGAGTGTTAGGACTTGTACTCAGGCAGAGGGTCTTGGTTCCCTCAGAACTGGAGTTATAGACATTTGCAATATGCAAATGCTGGAATCTGAGCTCAGATAATCATGATTGAATGACAAACGTTCATAAAAACTGGTCTTTCTGTCCCACCCAGTCATGGCAATTTTAAAATTTCATAATATTAATGACATTGATTTGAAATATATATCTAATAGTGATGTTTATTTGACCTTACCATAATGATTATTTAAAGTAATGAATATTTCTTAGATATATTTCAAGAAGTATGAAGATAAAATTCAGTAATATTTGTAAAATGCTTAGGACATAACAAACATGAAATAGATTTACTAAAATTATTTACATTTGGAATTACAATGAATGATTGGATACATTTTCTTTTAGAACTAAAGAATCAAAGGCTGAAATCAAACTTTTTCTGCATGTAGAATGCACAATATGAGAAGGAATACACATTTAAGAGATAATGTGCTAGAAGTTAAAGAAAGCTATTTAGATGTATATATGTTTATATATATATATAGCTATATAATATCCACTAAATTTAATTCCTTCATCAGATAGATTTATTGTAAGATAGTAAATGTGACCCAGAGTTTTCAAAACTCTGATCTTAGGAGTTTATTTACTAAAGTCAGCATGCAAAGCAGCTAGCATCTCAACTATAATGAAAACTGAGCATGTAGCTGGAAATTCATTGTTATAATTTGAGAACCATGCTAATGTTTAATCTCCATTTTTATTATTTCAATATATTTTGGGTCTTTGAATCTTGCCAAATCACTAGAGCTCTGTTATTTTAACTAATTATGATTTAATATAATTGGCACACTCAGAAGCTTAGCTCAGCATATCTGAGATTAGGTGACTTTCCCAGGGATTTTAATGGATGTTCCAAAGTTTTCTCTAAAACATATGGAAAAATATTGAAGCATGATTTCAAAAGAATCTAGTAATCACTCCTTGAGAAGAGTTTTATTTTAGACATGTCCTGTTTTCTCATATGGTATATATTACAGAATATAAAACTAGCATTGTGATTATGATCTATTATGACTAAGGATGTATTTATATAATAGAAATATTAGAGTCTAAAGAATGGGCCTAAAAAAGGAAGTCTTGAAATCCTTACATTGCTCTTCTATAATTCTGAAATATTACCTCATACATAATTGTTCTCAGGATAACCAAGACAAAGACAGAAAAATCAATTTTATGAGCATGAATTAATAATGCCTCTTTTATGTTAACTGATTGAGTAATGTACTTGATATCAATGTATTTGTCTTTTTTTTTTTACAGTGAATTCTTTAAAAAACTTTATTTCTATTTTTTTATTAAGAGATTTTCTATTCATTTTACATATCAACCACAGATTCCCCTGTCCTCCCTTTTCCCACCCTCCAGTCTTCTCCCCCAGACTAACCCCCATTCCCACCTCCTCTAAGGCAAGGTCTCCCATGGGGAGTCAGTAGAGCTTGGTATTCAGTTGAGGCAGGTCCAAGCCCCTCCGCCCTGCGCCAAGGCTGTGCAAAGTGTCTCACCATAGGCACTAGATTCCAAAAAGCCGGCTCATACACTAGGGACAGGTCTGATCCCACTCCCTGGGGGCACCCTAAACAGTTCAAGCTAAACAACTGTCTTGCTTATCCAGAGGGCCTAGTCCAGTACCATGGGGGCTCCTCAGATATTGGTCCACTATTCACATGTTTCCAATAGTTTGGCTAGTTGTCTTTGTAATTTTTCCAATCATGATCTTGATATCTCTTGCTCATAGAATCCCTCCTCTCTCTTGTTGATTGGACTCCTGGAGCTCTGCCTGGGACCCAGCCTTGGATCTCTGCATCTGGTTCCATTAGTCACTGGATGATGGTTCTGTGATGTCAGTTAGAGTATTCTGCCATCCAATCACTAGAGTAGGTCAGCTCAGGCACCCTCTCGAGCATTGCCAGTAGTCTATGGTGGAGTCATCTTTGTGCATTCCTGGGGACCTCCCTAGCACTCTGCTTCTCCCTATTCCCATGGTACCTTCATTTATCATGGTATCTTTTTCCTTGTTCTCCCACTCTGTTCCTGATCCAGCTCAAATGAATCTCCTGCTCTCCTAAGCTCTCTTTCCCCCGTTCCTTGCCCTTCATTACCCCCACCCCAGTTTTCTCACGTAGATATCCATTTTCTCCATCGCTGAGTGATCCCTGTGTCTATCCTAGGGTCCTCCTTACTAGGTAGTCTCCCTGGAGCTGTGGGTTGCAGTCTGTTTATTCTTTGCTTTACATCTACTATCCACTTATGAGCGAGTACATACCATGTTTGTGTTTCTGAGTCTGGGATACCTCACTCAGGATGATATTTTCTAGTTCCATCCGTTTGCCTGCAAACCTCATGATGTCATTGTTTTTCTCTGCTGAGTAGTACTCCATTGTGTATATGTACCACATTTTCTTTATCCATTCTTCAGCTGAGGGGCATCTAGGTTGTTTCCAGGTTCTGGCTATTACAAATACTGCTGCTGTGAACATAACTGAACATGTGTCCTTGTGGTATGATTGAGCATTCCTTGAATATATGCCCAAGAGTGGTATAGCTGGGTCTTGAGGAAGATCGATTCCCAGTTTTCTGAGAAACTGCCATACTGATTTCCACAGTGGTTGTACAAGTTTGCATTCCCACCAACAGTATAGAAGTGTTTCCCTTTCCCCACATCCTCTCCAACATAAGCTGTCTTCAGTGTTTTTGATCTTAGCAATTCTGACAGGTGTAAGATGGTATCTCAGAGTTGTTTTGATGTGCATTTCCCTGCTGACTAAGGATGTTGAGCAATTCCTTAAATGTCTTTCAGCCATTTGAGATTCTTCTGTTGAGAATCCTATGTTTAGCTCTATAGCCCATTTTTTAATTGGACTGTTAGGTATTTTGATGTCTAGTTTCTTAAGTTCTTTATATGTTACTGTGATAAAATATGCTAACAAAAAACCAAGTTAAGAGATAAAGGGTATATTCTGGTTTATTGCTCCAGAGACATGGAGTCCATCCTGCAGAGGACAACATGGCCACAGGTAGGGAAGGCATGGTGGGAGAATCAGGATGCTGGATAATCACATCATCCATACAGAAGTGATGTTGGACTATAAACCCCCAAACTCACCTCCAGTAGCATACTTCCCACATCAAGGCTCCCCCTCCTAAAGATTTCATAATCTTTCCAAACAGCACCACCTACTGAGGATCAAGTATTCAAATATATGAGGCTGTGGGGACATTTTCTGTTCAACCCACAACAGTGTCTATTACCAAATAATTATTGATGGCAAACAGCAGAAGTTAGCATTAAATATTTTGCAGCCATTATTTTTCCTAGCAAAATTTTAAGTGGAATTTATAAAATTAACTGTTTTAAATATAATAATTTATATCAGACTAATGTTTTACAATTTTCCAGGCTTCTGTCAATTGTATCATCTCATTCTCATAATTGCTTTCCATAAAAGATGAGAAAGTTTTAAAATTTTCTATCATTATAATTATGAAACCTAGGAAAAATCATAAAACAAGTTAGTTGTCAGTTTTGGAATTACACAACTTTTCTGTGCTCCAACATAAAAAATAATCTCATACCTCTTCAGCAAAAGTCAACTGTACAAAACTATGGGGAAATGCATAAACTACCACCATCAGGCAGTGAAGGTTCTGTTATATCTCCATGTAAACATGGTAGTACATGTCATAAGTCAGAGGACAATTTGTTAGAAATTAATTTCTCTTTCCACTCTTTGCACACTAGGTATTTTATTTGGCAACCTATGGTTTCCAAAATGAGTATTATATCCTGCTGACAATAACTTCAATTAAACACTTATGTATGTATGTATGTATGTATGTATGTATAAGAAGATTATAAAATAGTAACTTTCCACATGGCTTTTTCAAACATCCTTACTTTAGTTATCATGCCCTAAACTCCGTCTTCAACTCTACCACCCATCTATCTTTCTGTCTCAAACTCCTTCCTCATTATTACTCTGTTCTCCTTGATATCCCCTGCATTCTACTACTCTTAATGGGGCTTTAATGTCCTTGTTCCTCTCCATCACCCATGACACTGTTTCCTAGATCCTAGAGGTATTCCAAACTAGACACATATATCTAAAGATTCAGTACTAGTATTCACGTATGAGTGAAAATATGTGTTATTTGTCTTTCTGAGCCTATGTTATCTCAATCTGTATGATGTTTTCCAGTTCCAGCTATTTACTTGAAAATTTCATGAGTTCATTTTTCTTTTCAGCTAATAAAATTCCACTGTGTATAGGTACCACATTTTCATCATCTATTCATCAGTTCGTGGACATCTAGGCTGTTTCTAAATCCTAGCTGTTGTGGATGTGTGTCTATGTAGTTGGAAAGAGTTTGTGTATGTACTCAGGAATGTAATAGCTCAATCAAATTGTAGATATGTTTCTGGTTGTTTTGTTTTGGGGCATCTCCATACTTATTTCTATACTGGCTTGCATCAGTTTGCACGCTCTCCTGCACTGCCTGAAGGTTCACTTCTCCCCTTATTCTCACTGGTATTTGCTGCCTTTATTTTCTGAATCTCAATCATTCCAACTGGAGTAAGATGAAATCTCAAAATAGTCTTCATTTGTATCTTCCCGATGACTTAAGAATGATAAACAACCTAAAAAAAACACTTTCTAGCATGCTTATCATGCTTCCATTGCATTCTTCAATCAAATTTTCTTTGAAAAATGAAGATTTCACAGTCTGAACACAGTATATGTAAGCAGAAAATCACCCCCCCCTTTTTTTCACTATTTTCTGGTAACAACACGCAGAAGTAAAAGATATTTTCCACTATTTGTAATTTACTTTAGAGGTATGGTGTGTGTGTGTGTGTGTGTGTGTATGTGTGTGTGTGTGTGTGTGTGTGTGTGGTGTGTAATCATCTACTGGAGCATGGCAGTCACATGTGGGTTTTGTCCCTTAAGAAAACTCACTTTCTCCTCCAGTAGCCAATGGACTCTCACCTAGGGGTAGGTGGGGCTTCATAAGCATCTCCCCCATCCATGCTGGAATTTTGGAGTCTTGATCTTGGGCAGGTACCATGTATCTGGTGCTGTGAGTCCATGTGTGCAACAGGCCTGTCATGTCATCCACTGCCTTTGTCTCTTAAATTACAATTACTTTGTTTCCCAGAGAGATCTCTGAGCATTGGGAGGAAGGGGTGTGATATTGATGTGCCAATTAAGGGTTGAACAGTCAACATTCTCTTGTTCTCTGCATGTTGACTTATTTTATGTCTGGGCATGAATACATATGTGTAATACATTAAGAATTAGTTTAATACTGTATCCATTTAGCAGGGTAATAGTGGTAGATTCTCCTGTAGGGCCTATCACCTAATCAGCCACAGGTTTTTTTTGCTCAGTTAATTGTGGTGGGCATGAGTTTTATCTTGTAGAGCAGGGCTTAACTCAGATAAGAATGTTGTTAGGTTCTCCCCTAATATGTGTGCCAATATTGCACTAGAGGGTGTATTTTGCCAGGCAAGTTGTTATTGTAGCTCCCAGTGTTAAATGCTGAGTAAAACTGTTGAATATTTTTCCCAGTAGCATACAACATCTTCCAGAACTATGAAAGCTAGCCAGTAGAGAGTTGAGTAATTACTATTTAAAGTCATCATTGAAAGGTGTGTGCTGAGTACAATCATTTATTTTTTCTTCTATTTGTGTTCTTACTCTTATTTTGTGTTTCAGTAATTACAGCTTGAGTTACAATGAACCTTTCACTTTAATCATAGCTTAATTTCTCCATGTTCTGTGTGATATCTTTAGCAACAGAGTCTTACCATCAAATTCTTTTTTTTCCCCCGCTAATAAGAGTTTATTGAGAGGAAAGGGATAGAACGTGACCAGGCCTTGGGGAAACACGTGTGCGGAACCATCAAATTCTTAAAGGTATCCAAGAGCAGTGGCAATAGACTGTCATTTTTGGAGCTGTATTGGACGTCACTGACCAACAGCTTG
>CABHPP010137300.1:45951-59355 GCA_902168425.1 Peromyscus attwateri
CTCCTCCTCCTCCTCCTCCTCCTCCTCCTCCTTCTTCTTCTTCTTTGAGACAGGGTTTCTCAGTGTAGTTTTGGTGCCTTTCCTAGATCTCACTCTGTAGACCAGGCTGGCCTTGAACTCACAGAGATCCACCTGACTCTGCCTCCTGAGTGCTGGGATTAAAGGTGTGCACCACTACCGCCCAGCTAGCAGTAGTTTTTTTTAATGCCTACCCTGTCCTGCCACCCCCATCCTATTTAACCTTTCTGCTCAATTATTTCCTCCTTTATAGCACCCTTGTTCTATACTCCCATGCAAAATCCTCCCCATGGTTCCTGACTAATTTCCTGACATCTGTGGGTACTCCATTTTAAATGTACATGTATAGAGCTAGCATACACCCATGAGAGAGAACATGTAGTTCTTGTTATTCTGCTTCTAGATGACCTCACTCAGAATGACTGTACATGTATGTGTTCGTGTGTGCATATGTATGTGCATGTGCATTGCATATGGAGGCCAGAGGATGACTTCAGGTGTCTTCCTTAACTAACCCTCACCTTCCTCCACCCCCTTTTTGAGACAGAATCTCTCACTGAACTTGGGGATGACCAATTAAACCAGATAATCAGGCCAGCAACTCTTTGGAAACTTCCCATTTTGGGTTCTAGGATTGTAATATACTTGTCTCTTTTTATGTGAGTTTTGGGAATTGAACTAAAGTCCTAATGTTTGCACAGGAAGCGTTGTGCTGGTGATCCATCTCTCTGGCCCTAGTTACCAGTTGACCAAAGGTCAATGTCTTTCAAAAATGATTTAAATTTTTTTCTGTATTCTCACACACATACACCTTCCAAGGATACTTTTGTAAATTTTAAAAATTGTATTAAAAACTACTGTAAAGGGCCCTTTCCTATATAGAAGCTTTAATTTGTACTTTAAGTCAGATATTGAACGAAAAGGGCACAAGTAAGTTACTTCCTTTTCCTTTCATTCTCCTGGATACATGAAAAACAAGTTATAATTATGCAGATTTTAATGTTTAGTTACTAACATTCACAGATTTTTCCATTTTATTTCTTAAATGCCATATTCTTATACTTCTTAATTGTTCATGTTTTGGGCAGGAGAAAACCGTCTAGCCTGAACAATTTCTGCAATGTCACACATGTGGTTTAAGAAAACTATTTACTCCTTAGGTTGTGAAAGTCATTTGTAGTTTCCAATTAGGCTGCTCAAGGCCATTAACAGATAATGATACACAAACACACATTGTGTACTTTCCAAACACTTGAGCTAGTTTAGTATTTCATTAGTAAAATGCCAGTGTGCATCATATCTGCCAATTCCCCATCTCTGGAAATAGCTGTGTTAGGCCAACTTCACCTCACAAAACTTTAACAAGAAAAATAGCAGAACTTGGCTGTCTTGAAATACTTCAGCAATTCGTGATGTCTTTTGTGGTGACTTTGTGCTTCAGAAATTCTTCCTGAAGACAGAACATGGTCAGATGCAATTAAACTTCTAAAAAAATTAACAAATTTTATATTATTACTAAGTTTTTCAATTGAAATATTGTGAGTTAAAAATTTTACACATTACTATTGAGTAATGTAGTGCAAGGAAAATAAACACACATCTAGTTCTTTATAAGTGGCAGATATTAGAGGCAGAGAAAATAAGAAGAATTCAGCTCATATCTAGATGCCTAAAATCAGATATCCGCTATCACATACAAAAGCTCTTGATAGAATTCCATTTAATGCAACAGCATTAGAAAGTTAACATGCTGTCCAGACAGCATTATTTGCAGCATGATGGTCATTTGTAGGAGGTAACTGATATAGCCTGATCTTTCTTGGTATTTTCTGTGTCAATCTTCTTAATAACATTGCTTTATTTTCTATATTGATTTCTTCTTGATGACAATTTAAGCCAACGGATGATCATTTTATTTAAAGTAAGAATATTTGCTAAGGAGAAGAGCCAATCTATTTGTTCTTTATTGTTCCTCACAGTCTTGGTGCTTGAGTAATATGATCTTTCTCTCTGAGTTAATGATATATTAAAAGAAATAATGTACCAATCTCTCAGCCTCATCAAGTGTAGTCTTTCCATTAATCTCTCGATAAAATATATTAACCCAGTATCATGAAACTACCTTCTCTTTCACCAGGCAATGAGGGAATATTTGAACAGTCGTCCCTGCCAACACTTGTAGAAGTCTGATTATGAATCTATAGAAGCACATGTCTCTGGATTCACATCTTCACCACCACATTTATCTATTGGATAGTGAACTCCCAAGAATTATCGAGATCTCATCCACGTAGCTCAAGATTGTACGTAGCAGCCTCTTGTATGTGTAACACAAGCTTAACAAAGTCCTTACTTTTGGCTTACAAAGAGGCATGTGTAAAACTGAAATTTTATGCCCTTAAAAGATAGTTGGTAGAATTCTAGTTTTAAAGTTCAAATATCAAACAGATTTAGTTGAATCAACAGAATTTTATTAGGCATTCTTGGTCTTATTTCAGACAAAGCACTCTGTTTACAATCCTATTTCATCTTTGGAGGCACAAAAAAGATTGTTAATGCCTACTGCTTTAATTAGCTTTGATTTTCAATTTGACGCAGCCTTCATCTGAGAGGAACTTCCGAGATCAGACGTCCTATGGGTGTGTCTGTTGGAATTGTCTTAGTTATTGATCGGTGCAGTGTGATCAGTCCACTGTGGTCTGTATTGTCCCAAGACAGGTGGTGCTGAGCTGTAAAAAACAGGTAGCTACATATAAGCCTGCAGGCTGCCAGAGAATGAACCAGCAAGCCTTATTCCTCCAAGTTCCTGCTTTGACTTCCCTCAAAGATGGACTGAAATCTGGTAGTGTTAGTCGAAAAATCCTTCCCTCCCCAAGTAATGTTTGGTTGGCGTGTTTTATCACAGCGATAGAAAGGAAACTGGAACACCAGCTTAAGTAGGTCTTGATTCCATTTGTCTCAGTTCTGACAGAAGATATGTGGAAAATTTTGAAAAGGCTTTCAGCTCTAAGCCTTAAGAAAGAACACCAGAGATGCTTTAATTATCTCTGCCATTCCAGTTGTGACCTCAAAGGCCAGATACAGTTTAGAAATAGCCTGTCACTGTGTCAGTAGGTAGGAAAGAGCTCTGAAGAAAGCTCAAAGACCCAGGTATTTGCATTTGGCAGACAAAATAGAAATAAAATTATATTGCATTAAACTAGTGAGATGCTGAACTGTGTTTGCTATTGCTACAGTCTTGCTTCGTTTTTCCAATAATTTAAATATTTTTATTGGAGTAAAATTCAATGTGGTAGTACCTAAAATGTTTAATATTTTAAAACACTATTTGAGAATTTAATATATGTATATAACAAAATATTATCACATTCACCCCTTATATCTGTCTCTATGTCCCTCAGGATATCCTTCACATAGCCCTCTCCAGTATCATAACATCTTCTGTTTTTAATAACTTAGGAAGTACGATTTGTGCTGACTGTATGTGCATGGATTTAGGGTTATTCACTGGAGCATGGGCAATCTACCAGTGGCCACATCCCCCAAAGAAGAGTGACTCTCCTTCTAACAGCAGCTGTTAATTACCAGTATCTCCTCTGTTAAAGGTTTGTCCTAATGATCATCTTCTCCATCTGTGCTGGGGTTTTCGCTGGCTTGATCTTTTGCATGTAATCACAGTTGCTGTGAGTTCATGAATGCAGTAGTTATGTGCATCCTGAAACAGTATTGCACAGTATTCTTCCACATCCTCTGCCTATTTACATTCTTTCTGCCTCTTCTTTTGTTATATTTCCTGAGCCTTAGTGATGGGTGGGCATAGGTTTGATAAAGGGGTGATATAGATGTCCCATCTAGGGATGAGTCACTTATTCCTAGCAACGTATTCTCAGCACTTTGACTACTTAATGAGTCTCTCACTTGACTAATACCCACTGCCAAAAAGAAGCTTTTTCTGATGAAGATTGTGAGCTGCCCATGTATATTAATATAAACGTAAATATTTAGAGTGCAATTTGGTGACATGACCATTTAGCAAGATAACAGTACATTCTACCCTAGAGACTATAACATTCCCAACCATGTGCTTTTGACCTGGTTTACAGCGTGAAAAATGACTTCCATCCCATTGTGCAATCCACAAACTCAATCACAAAGTGGTTGCTTTCTTGTAACAGTCGTGTCACTATTAAATCCGCTGGCACTTCTTATCTCTCACCTACAGTTTTCAGAGTTCAGCACTGTGAAAACTCAGATATTAGAAATTGCAATGATGATCATTACTGCTTTATTACATGAAGACATTTAGCAATACCCAGATCTTTAGTTAATTGGAAGGATAAAATAGTCTGAGAACAGTTGAAATGAAAGCATGGATATGTGGCAATGGGTATTAATGACACTTGATACCTAATTAAAGAAAAATATGTTTGAAAATACTTATGATCATAATGGAAAGAAATTTCACCCTTTGCAGAATTAGATTTCTAACACTGAAGGGTGAGATTATGAAAACTTTGATAACAAATTCATGTAATTCTCATGTATTGGATAAACATGGAATAAAAGAAAAACCACAGCTAAAATATAAATGTTTACTAAAACTCACAACTGACTAAAGGGCTTGGGTGTTGTTTTTCTAATATTGTACAGAAAGCAGCATAGTAAGCACTAGTATTTGAATGCATAGATTTAGGCATTGGCATAGTAATGTAAATAGGGAAATTGATTGCTGTTGATATTTAAATCAAAGAAAGAATTATTGGTATGATTCCTGGTATGAAGTAGGGCTGATACATAGATTAGAGCCTATGGAGATTTTGGCTTTAATGGTTTAGTACATTTTTCTGTTTGACAACTAAAAGAAGAGTCAAATGATGTTATTGGAAAACAGAGGTCACTCAAAAAATTTTCATTATCCAAATATGTGAACAGGAGAGTCCATGAATGGTAGGTTAAAAAGCTAACAATACCTTCTTGGAACTAGTGATTTAGGAAAACATACATGAAAGAAAATTCCCCTAGAGATAGGGAAATACCCAATCAAGGATCCCCTCAATCAAAATAAATTGCTTTCAAATTGCCTACTCAGTGAGATTTGAGAATTTCACCCCACAGAAACTTTGTGTCTCTCCTAGTTTGGTCATTTCTGACTAGGTTTCCTTCATGTGTGATTTACCCAGTGGCAGGTAGTGATAAACACAACTTCCCATTTTAGTTAGTAGGTCATCAGACTGAATATGAGGATGGGGATCCAAGCCTATTATAGACCACTGCATATTCTTGATGATTTGGGTTTTGATCTTATGCAATGATGACAAAAGATGGATCGAAAACAGGCTCATTTATGTTGACTAGGGAAATTGCTTATGGGGCTGTCATTTGGCTGTTACCTAAACAAGGAATACTGTTATACAATATTCCTGTATCTTCTCCTCCCTGCTTGACATTTTACAGTCTCCTTCGGATGGCTCCTTTCTCTGCCATCATTTCTATCATTCAACTGCCTTAGCAGTTAATTCTTTTAATGTAGCATGTGATAGTTTTTAAAAACAGAATGAGAAAATACAAACTAATATTATTGAGATAGATTTCTTCTCAATTTTTCTGCAGATAAAAGAAAATTACTGTGCGATTTTCAAAATTATGGATATCAAACTCTTACAAAAAATCACATTTTTGTCAGCTAATTGTAAATGAATGAGAAACATATGGATTGAGTTTCCATCAAATCACACACATTAAAAAACCCAAGTTAAATTTGTTTGGCAAAATTCTTTCTATATTTTGCCAATTTCAAATATTTGAAAATAATTTGAGTGCTTTTTAACATTAAGAAATCATAGGATTTTTTTTTTTACAAATTAAACAAAGGATGAAAAAAAACCATGAAGTGATTTCTACAGAAATAATTATCAAGCAAAAAATTCTGTCATCTTGATATCCATGAATTAGCTAAAATGTAATTACCTGAAGGAAAAGTACATCATGTTCTGAAAACCAGCTGCACACTGAAAACCTTAGGAAACTATTATCATCCAAAGATATGTTGTTCATTTTCGAATATAAAAGGCAAAAATCTTTCAAGTTTTTTTTAAAACATATTCTTATTTTTAGTATGTGAAAAAAATGTATTGAATAATATTGGTTGCACATGGTAATTGATTAATTTTGCCTTTAGCCACTATTAAATGGACTTCTCATGGAACTTGAAGTACAGGTGAGCATAATGAGGAAGATATGAAGGGATAGTGTGAGAAATGTGCCTCACCAGGCTCAAATGCTGAAGGAAAACTGAAAATGAATCATGTATTTGGGAAATCCAAGTCTTCGATTGATTTTTGTCTTTTGGTGTCTCAGTTCCTGACTCTCACTTTGTGTGTGTGTGTGTGTGTGTGTGTGTGTGTGTGTGTGTGTGTGTGAGAGAGAGAGAGAGAGAGAAAGAGAGAGAGAGAGAGAGAGAGAGAGAGAGAGAGAGAGAGAGAAAGATGTGTGTGTGCTTCTGTGTGTGATGTGTGTGTGTTTGTGTTTGTGATGTGTGTGTGCTTGTGTGTGTGATGTGTGTGTGTGTTTGTGTGTGTGAGAGAGACAGAGACAGACAGAGACAGAGAGAGACAGAGAGAGACAAAGAGAGAAAGATGTGTGTGTGTGCTTCTGTGTGTGATGTGCGTGTGTGTTTGTGTGTGGTATGTGTGTGGGGGATATGTGTGTGTTTGTGTGGGGGATGTGTGTGTGTGTATGTGTGTGTGTGCTTGTGTGGGGGATGTGGGGGGGGGATGTGAGTGTGAGTGTGTGTGTGTGTGTGTGTGTTTATTGTCTCATCAGTATGTCACAGGTGGTGGTGAGAAACGTTTGGCTCTTGTGCCCCCATCATCACATCAGGGAATACAGAACTTCTTTTAGTACAGCTTTAGCAAAAGTCCTAAAGAAACTGGGACAGTGCCATATGTTGTACTTATCTGTCTACTTATCTGTCACTCAGCCCTGAGGAGCTCATTAGCTAAATTCCAAGAGACAGGAGCAGTACAGTGCAAGCGACATGCACTGGAGCAAAGCATACTGATTTGTCAATAAGGGGAAGTAGAATTTAAAAAAAAAATAACATGATTATCGGGCCAACAGTAAGCACAGAGGTTTACAGGAAAGACTGATTTCTCTTTAATCATTTCTATCTACAACTCTCTTCTAACACTATTGCCTTATGGGTTTCAAATATGATTTGTGTAGAACATGAGTATCCAGATGACAGCAGCTGGTTGGTAACAAATGTGTTCCATGCTTTCCTTCTCTGAGTGATTCTGTGAGCGGAGCAGAGCTGGTTGAGGTTGGGCAATCATGCTTTTCATTTTCATAATCTGTAGATTCCTTTCCACATAAAGCAGAGATGACAATTATCAAAACAACAATATTTTAAAGATTTTGAGCCTTTTACTACATTTTGAAAATTAGGTCACAAGGAAATACTGAACCACAATCCAAACTTCTAATAACCAGACCATACTACTAAAACTGTTGCTGTTATAGTCAGGTTAAGGAATTATATGTTATAAAAGTTTAGTGTTATGTGAAAAATTAATTACTTAAAGAAGAAGAAATCTAAGTATACTTGTTAACTTATGAATATATCAATATTTTTAATTACAGAGTACTTTTTGGGTTTTCAAATTATCTTTTTATGTCAAACAAAAGGCTTATTATATTGAATTTGTGGTCTTACTCATTGCAACAATTTATATTTATTGATAAATATACATATAACTTTCTAATATTGCCTCTATATTCCAAGGAAGATAATACCAATTGGTTATCCAATAACAAAACTGTCTTAGTTGGGATTTCAATTGCTGTGAAAAGATACCACGAACACTGCAACTCTTATACAGGAAAACATTTGATTGTGATGGGTCAATTACAGTTTCAGGGGTTTAGTCCACTATTGTCATGGCAGGAAGCAAGGCAGCATTCAAGCAGACATAGTGCTGGAGAAGTAGCTGAGAGTCCTACATCTTGACATCTTGACTCATAGGCAATAGGAAGTGGTCTGAGACTCTGTGTGTGGCTTAAGTATATATGAGACCTCAGAGCCTGTTCACACAGTGATGCACTTCCTCCAACAGGGCCACAGCTACTCTATCAAAGCCACACCTCCTAACAGTGCTAGTTCCTTTGGGGGCCATTTTCTTTCTAACCACTACATTCCACTCCTTGGCTCCTAAATGCTGGTAGCCATATCATAATACAAAAATGCATTTAGTCAAAAGTCCCCAATAATCCATAACAGTCTCAAACTTACTTAAAAGTCTAAAGTTCAATGTTTTTTTATGAGATTCATACAATCTCTTAACTATAATCCCCTATAAAATCAAAATAAAAAAGCAGATCATGTACTTATAACATATAACAGCACAGGAAATACATTACCATTCAAAAATGGAGGAAAGGAAGGATAGTAAGGCAACACTGGACCAAAGCAAGACCAAAAACCAGCTGGGCAAACTCTAAACTCTGTATTGCCATGTCAGATGTCAACATACTCTTCAGATCTTCAACTCTTTTCAGTTTTGTTGACTGCAGCATACTTTTCTCTCTTGGGGTGAATTCAGTCCCCGTTAGCAGCTTTACTCAGCAAGTATACCACTTCTCTGGAATCTCCAAAATCTTGGGGTATCCAAGGCAATCCTGGCTTCACCTTCACAGCTTCATGCAATTGACCCTCTAAGCCCTCATTCAGGGACACCCTAACACATTCCTGTCCTCAGCACTTTTTCTTAGTCTCAGAGGAAGATTCTATAAGCCTTTACTTCTATCCTTGACTCTAAAGCCAGACCCACATGATCAAATCTGCCAAGTTCTGCTGATAGCTGGGAATGGAATATGACCCCCTTGTTCAATTATATCTTCACCAGCTTTCTGTTTTCCATGGTTTCCTTTACTTCCTAAGCTTTTCTTTTCTGAAACTTGATCTGTAGACTGGCCTTGAACTCAGAGATCAACCTGCCTCTGTCTCTCGAGTACTGTGGTTAAAGGCACGCCCCAGCACACTAGGCTCTAAGATTTTCTTTAATTCCTTTCCACAATTAGGAATCTTAGTTGGGTGGGATCTTGTCCTGAGGTTATCACTCCCCTTATTCGATTTCTTAATCTTTTTATCTCCATATAACAGGACTTAGTTCAATTCCAGTTCCTGGTGCTCCTTTTCTCTTCAAATTACAAATTTTATATTTTTCCTTGCTCAGCTTCCTCTTTTTCATTACATATCTTCCTTAGAGTTAACACTAATAACCACATGACAGAGTCTACACTAGGCAGAGGCTGTCCTCTGTCAACAGAATTAATCTAAATCTCTTTTCTTTAGGCTCGGGCAGTCTCTTCAGACAAGGGCAAAAATCAGCCACATTCTTCACCAAAATATCACAAGAACAATCTCTAGGAAACATACTAAAATTCTTCTTCTTTGAAACCTCCTGAGTCAGGCCCCCACAGTTCAGATCTTCCATGCTCCTACTAGTATGGTCCTTTAAGCAGTTGTTAATGCATTCCACTGCTTTCATAACCCAAGTACCAAGTCCTTCAAACACAAACATGGTCAGTCTATTACAGCAATACCCCAGTCCCTGGTATCAATTTCTGTCTTAGTTAGGTTTTTCTATTGCTTTGAAGAGACACTATGGACACAGCAACTCTTATAAATGAAAACATTAAATTGGAGTGGATTATAGTTTCAGAGGTTCAGTCTATTATCATCATGGTGGAACATGGTACCACACAGGCAGACATGGTGTTAGAGAAGGAGCTGTGAGTTCTACATCTTGATCTGTAGGTGACAGGAAGTGAACTGTCACACTGAGCATAGTGTAAGTAAGCACAAGAGACCTCATAGCCAACCTCCATAGTGCCACACTTCCTCCAACAAGGCAATACCTATTCCAACAAGGCCACACCTCCTAAAAGTGTCATTCCTTTTGGGGGCCATTTTCTTTCAAACCACCACACCAATGGTCAACCATGAGAACATACATACAAGTAGTGCTATATAGACTGAACAAGGTATATTTACAAATATATACACACACATAAATATGTATGTACATACAATTATAGAAAAAGAGGCCATGAATTTTAAAGAGGGTGACAAGTTTGGAAAGTGAAGTATGTGTGTGTGTGTGTGTGTGTGTGTGTGTGTGTGTGTGGATGATGTGATTATATAATCATCACAAAAAACATTATTTAAAAAGTTAAATTTAGTTCATTATTAAATTTCAATACAAATTAACTTTTCAATTTGTTTGTCACCTCTTCAACAATTTAATTTAAAAGATATCTTTTTTATAAGAGAAATAACTTAGAGATCATTTAAAAATACTTACCAGACATTGTCAACTTGAATTATTCTATTTGTTTAGTATTTAATATTTTATCTACTGAGATCATTTCATTCTTAACACACTAACACACTTGGCTGTCAAGCTCTCTGTTATTGCTGTCTAATTCACACACACATTATTTTTATTTTCATCTAAACTGCTCTCACCCTGTCAGGAAATATTTTTGTAGTTCTCTTTTAGTTTACAAGTTACTCAGGAAATACTGTATCTAAAATGGTACACAATTATAAAAATTGTAGTCTTCAATTCATTAGCTTCACCTATGCTTCATGAAAATCTCATGTAGGAATACATCATTTAGCATGTAAGTACTACCCACTGGCAATATCTGCACTATTCTAGTATAGCATGCAGCTACATAAGACATATAAGAGCAGTCATCGTGCTACCTAACACTTCCCCAGAACTTTTGTGCAATATGCCTTATTGCAAATATGCTACCTATATGGATACATTCATTCTCTAAACAGATGACTATTATCTGTACTGTATGATGAAGAAATGGAGTATATGCTTAAGAAACGGCTTAAAGTCACACAGCAGAGTAAAATCTCTCCACTTTTTTGCTGTGCTTTATCTTCTTAAATTGTTTTAAACATACATTTTAAGGGAGCTTGACTCTCTGGAATTAAACTAAATTTTAAAGTGACCTTTATTATTTGTTCTTAATATTAAACAATTATGGGATATAATTTTTAAATAAAATTATAAAGCATAATTTTGAGTTACAGTGAATAACACATCTTTCTAAAATTGAGAAAATAATAGAACAAAATTCATTGTTAAATATTGTAACAAATCTATTTTTCAGGTTTAGTGTTGGAGTGACATCATTTTGTTAAGAACTATATGTTCAATGACATTTATAAGATAGTATCCCTTCTGCTGTTTTTGAGAGTAAAGCCCAAATATGGAGACTGTGATGATTAACATCAATCAGCAATTTTATGAGTTTTAAATATGCTTGGAAGATTGGTACAATACAATTATGAATAGGTTTTGGGGGGGGTGTCTTTCTAGAGATGACTGGCATGTGAGAAAGTAACTGATAAATACCAGCTAAAAATGGGCCATACCATCCAATAAGCTGTGGTCTGAATGGAATAAATTGAGAAGAAAAAGGAAGCTATTAGCATAGGAGTGTTCTCTCTGCTTCCTGGCTGTCACGATGTAAGCAGTTTTCCTGCAGCAGCCCATTCCTCCATGTCTCTGCATCACCATAGGCTTAATGTAAGTGGAACCAGTTGAACTTGGACCAAACAAGCAAACAAACAAGAACAATATCAAAAAAAATAAAAACTTTGAAATTCTAAGTCAAGCTAGATTGTTTTCCATTAAATTACTTATATATTTTTTCATAGCAATGTAAAGTCTAAAGTAGTATATTGTGTTAGACTGAATAGCAATTCCTTCTATGGAAATAGAAGAATTATGCCTGCATTTTTATCACTTTTTCTCCTTGCCTTGCATATTCATATTATATAGGATTTATCTTTAATGTTACCTGAAATATAAATATTCTGAAGTAATGAAAAATTTGTAATCAGTTATTAAAGTGCTCAGTTCCAAGCTATGTTAAGAAAAAGAAGATGTGTTCAGAAGGGCTCACCCCCACCAGTGTTCTGACCTGCTTCTGAAGGGACAGGAAGCCAGCATCACTATTGACAGGTGGTTGACTCATTTTTAGTTCTTACTTTGTTATTCTACTAGCTTTTTCTACTTTTGATAGCACAGGTTTCTTGCCCATAACATTTGTCTTGGGGTTATTGGAGGAGCGCTTTTTGCCCCAAATCCATTTGAAACTGGCCTCTTTTCCTTGTGAACACTTTCTTCTCTTTCACCCCTCACCTTTGAAGGAGGTGTTTCCTCTCCCCTCAATCCTTATTTATCTCAGTCTCAGCCTGTACACATCCAAGTTGATTTCTAGTCTCTCTTTATTCCAGTCTGTTTGTATTCTGAGCAACTGTTGTGGACACTTGTATGGTCATTCGCACATGTGTAGACACACACACACACACACACACACACACACACACACACACTTTAACAATGACACAGTGGGAGTGCCAACTTCCCTTGATCAACCACTCTTTTTTGGCTCATCCGTCAACAGCTGTCAGCCAATCTCCCTACCCTGCAGATAGCGTAGCCAGATCCTAACATCAATTGACCTTGCATTCCACTTGTACAAAACACTACTTCAGAGCACTGAGTTGTCCTTTTGAATTATTCTCACTAGGCTTTGGGTAAGGGAAAGATGAGACTGTCTTTTCTGTGTTCCTCTCTTTAATCATCTCAAGAATGGCATTTCTTCTTTTAAATTCAAACTCCTTTGGATAAAAATGTGGGTGAAATTATCATCTAGCTTGACCTATTGCATTGAAAATTCTTCAGAGTTTAGACAGCTCTTTTTCAATATATGTTTATTTATTCAGTGTGTGTGTGTGTGTGTGTGTGTGTGTGTGTGTGTAGACGTACTCACACACACATTTCTGAAGGTCAGGAGACAAACTGCAGGCGTTGGTTCTTTCCTTCTCCTTTGTAGCTTCCACAGTTTGAACTCAGGCAGTCAGGCTTGGCAGTGAGTAACTTTATACGATGAAATATCTTGTTTGCCTGAAGGTTCTTGGTTTGTAATATTTCAGGAAGACATTTAGTATCATTTTGTGTCAATATCATTTTTTTCAAAACCCTGAAAACCTGCTCATAGTAGAGATTTAAGTTAAATCCTGGACCTGTCATAATGTTATAGTTCATGACCTCCTTCTTCTGACTTCTCACCCTACCTCATATCAAATATAAGTACAGGATTCAAGGGATTCTTCTTGAGAGCAAATAGCTTGCTCAGGGGATGCACCTCATATTATGTTTCTTACTGAGAAGAAGAGTACTAAGCATCACAATTATAATATTAGTTTCAAAGTGAGTTCATTGGACATACTTATGCTGATGAGAAAAAGTTGGATTAAAAACCCAATGAAGGATTGAAAAAAAAAACCCAATA
>CABHPP010137301.1:0-18487 GCA_902168425.1 Peromyscus attwateri
TTTACCATTATTAAAGTTGTTTGGGCTACTTCATCAAATTTGTATACACTAAGATATAACTGGATTTGTAAAAGAGTAGTTTTTATTTGTGACATTTTAATAAAACATATGGCTTTGGATAAATTGGTAATCAAATCATAAAATGAAAGAACAGAAAGTATTATGTATTCATCGACACAGATAATGACTTTGTTCACATGCTAAATGGCCACATTATTCCTCTTCTGTTACTTGAAAGATAATATCCCTGCACTGTTCTCTTAACTACAGAATGGGATTGTGGGCTAAGGTAGAGGCTTTCTGACTAGGTTGTACAGAAAAAAAAAATCACATCAAAATAAAACAAACACCAACAACATCCACCTAGGATATTAAGAAAAATGCAAAATTCCTGAAAACTCCCTCTAGTAATTCAGGTGAGCTTGGCAAAACTTCTTCATTTACTTGTTCATCAGATTTTTAGTAAATCTTCAATTTAAGGTACCACTTTCTTAGAAGAGCTGTCTGCCTTCTAATTTCAAAATTACATGGTGACTCTCCAAAATGTAACATTTAGGGGAGAGAGGCAAAGCAGGATTTAGTTTCTAGTTTAACCTATTTAATACTTTGTGCAATATTGATTGAAATGACCTTGTAATTCCTCCTCAGATTATGATTATTGTTCAAAATGCTGAAAACTTTCAAGCTGCCTAGAAGACCAAAGTGCTCCTTCCCATGAAGATACTGTGATAGCTATGCAAGCATGGACAAGCATCTCAGTCCACTCACCCCTCACCCTGACAACTGATACAATGCCAGATACAGTGTCAAAGATGGAAATTAGTCCAGCCTTCACTGAGATTAGCTTGGCAATAGATGCTCACAGATTTCAACTGTGCCTAGGTTTTATGCAAGCAAAATTACCACTTTGAATTCAAACTGTGAAAATCAGGTGGCTAGAATATAATAAACAGATGTAACGTATTGGCATTATTTATCACAGTGCAAACAACCTGGAATTAGGCAAAACATTCAACACAGAATTTAAGTCAGTCTTCTCCAAATAATCTAGGGATGTTGTTAGAAACAGTCATTTAAAGTTCTTCCCCTTCAGCCTCTGCTACAGAGACTCTGGGAAAGGGCTCGTGACTGTGTATTTCTCAGCAGCCCTCTAGGTAATTTTTATGATCCAACTAATTGGAGCATCATTATGTTTAGTAAATGATGTTAAGAAATAAAATGCTATAGACTAATCAAAGCAATGCTGTAAATATTTATATTGTTACATAAAGCTATTAGAATATATATAATGGCTTAGTATTTTTTTAAGAATAAAATACACAACTGTACTGATTCTTTTAAACAGTTCCCTTCAATCATTTAAAAACTAAAGATGAAGAAAAGAATGAAAGCGAAGGCCTGTTGGGCCAGGCTATTGGGCTGGCTGTTCCATTGGAGGGCAGGTGTTCACTTAGAGTCTCATTAAAGGCAGAGTAATGAGATGGGGTGCAGAGGTACAGGATGTTTCTCCTTCTCCCCTGGAGTGTGCCCCAGGCAGACCTGATCTGGGTCTGGCATTTACATCTGTGTGTGCCCCTGGAAGGACTGTACTGGGTCTACCTGCAGATGCTTTTCCAGAAACATGTGTGGAAAGAAGGGTTCAACTCCATCAAAATAAGAGAGTTCAGCTCAGTTTCTAATAAATTATTACCCTTTAGTAAACGTTTTACTTGTAAGGGAAATGCACTCTGGTGTAGCAGTTTCTAAAAATATATTTACTCAGCCTTTTGCCATCTAAATCCAGCTCCTTTTGCATCGACCTAAGTCGAGACAGAGTAGCCAGACCCCACTCAGACCTACACAGAATGACCTGATTAGACAAGCTCAATACAATTAGGCTTATATAGTTAGTTTCAACTGAACATTGCTTTCCTCCAAAAAGCAGCTCATTTACATGAAAAAGGAAGGCGTTGCTGGGCTTTATGTTCTACTGCCCACTTATTTAAAAATGTAAAATTATGCCTGATAAAATATAAAAATTAGTGAAACCCTTCACAAATACTTCTGTTCTTCAAGAAAATGTTTTGAGAGGGTTTTTTGTTTGTTTGTTCCTGTTTTTTTTTTTTGTGTGTGTGTGTGTGTGTGTGTGTGTGTGTGTGTGTGTGTGTGTGCAGCTTACCTACAAACACTTTATATAAATGCTTTGAAGATAAATTGCATTTTCTAAAGCTTATTATTGCTATTCTAATTATTATTATTTCCTTCAAGTATTCATTTTAAAATGACTATACATATTAACTAGCTCTTTAGTTGCCTCAGGTTTTACAGAGAGCCTTATGCTCCTTCCTTACTACGGGGCTTTTTCAAAAGCTGAGTCCAGGTTTTTTTGGGTTTTTTTTTTTTGTACATGTGGTAACCGTATAGAGTTGTTGAAGGATTGCAAGTCATATTCTTTGAAAGTCTCACAGATTTTAACCCTTTGGTTTTGTTAAAATTGGAGTCAATATTCACATAAAAATTGTATTCCATAACATTAATTGGCAGAAAATTTGGACAATCAATGCCTTAGAGACATTAATTTTGATAGAAATCTATAGAATTGATGCAAGCCTGATCTGCTATCCTTTTGAGCTCCTGTTAGCATATGACTTTTTCAGACAAATCTCATCTCTCTTTAGTTGGGTTTATTCCTAAGTGATGATTGCCAGTGATCAGCCACAGCAACCCCCACATAGGATTTTACTGTACTGTGATCTTCAAGGATGTGTCTTAAGAACTTCTATGTTTAACAAGCTTCAATGTTATTTGAAAAACAATGATTTAAATTTTATGCTGCGGATTTTGCTTAATTGCTGCTTGTTTTGCTATTATAAATAAATAAGGTATGTGAGTATATTCAACATCAGTTACAGTTACCAAAGGCCATGAAATCATGGGTCCTAAAATCACTAGTTATTAGTGAAGCCTTTGTAGAGATTAACTATGGCCATGAATCAACTAAAGGTGTTGATAGACTAAATACATACTAGGATGTTTCAATAAAATGTTATTTAAAATTCTACTACATTAGCCCCCTTCAAAGAGTGGTCTAAGCTATTGGAAATTCCTAAGGAATTCACTTTTCAAGCTTGATTAGATTTAACGCATTCACTTGTTCAGTAGGAACAACTAAAGGCAGTCTATCCCAATAATGTCCAAGATTAAAGTAATATAAAGGTCATTCAACACATGGCCTATAAAATTATGACACGCTGAAACATCGTCTTTATGCTTACATTTCAATATCAAGAACCTTCTGAATTATCTCTGCAAGCATACCTCTCCATGAATAGCTTATGTGACCATTACTAGGAGAATGCAGTGTCTAAAACTTGCAAGTTTGAAAACAATGGACAAGAATGAGAGACTGCAAAAGACAGAAACAAGAGTCTAGATTCTATGTCCTTTCTTTATCAATGTTCTTTCAATGATGTCTATTGTTAATAACCTAATGTCCCTGTGGCATCATTAATACGGACTAAATACTCTAATTTAAGATCAATTATAAAAAAGATACACATAATAATAATTTGTGTAATAATAATATTAATACACATAATAATAAATTACAAACTAGATGCATACACACAAATACATACACGTTCACACACACAATTATATTCCAATATGACATTTTACAGATAATCAAATACCGTTCACATTTCCATGCCTTCATTAAATCAAAAGTTACATATTTTCAAGGCATTGAGGAAACCATAAGGGTTTTTGACATTTTTAAGTGGCTTTTAAAACTGCATAAGAGGTACATTTTTATTTTTGTATTAAATCCTTTAGTTATGCATACTAAAACGAACCCAGATTACGTGATGAATTTAAAGAAAATGTACCCACCTGTGTAAATACCATCATTATGATGGAATTAAGCATTAACAGCACTCCGACAGCATCATGAATTTCCTTGTAGAAAATTTCTTAACCCCAGAAGATAATCACTGTTTTCCCTTCAACATTTAGCAGGTGGATTAAAATCATTGGTGAAGAATAAAAGATAATGGGTAGATAAAATACTTTGTTCAATTATCAGTACAGTTAAAAAAAAAAGACAGTTTGTATTTAAAATAGTGAATGCTATTTCTTGTATCTGGGTTTTCCTGTGTTGAAATATTATTCACATTATAAAATAAGAATGTGGGAACTCATAGTGGTTAGGTTGGGACATTTGAGGAGGTGATTTGATGAGAACACCTCAATGGACTCCTTAAGTGTTTGTAAGAAGAACAGATATGATATGCACAACTTTTGTCTCTTTCCAGACAAGGTTTTAAGCTACGTCTAGAATCTGCCATAAGAAGGATTTCTCCACAGTGGCTCCTTGAACTGGTTCCAGAACTATTGGCAAAATAACACATTTATTTCTAACTTACCAAGTCTGTGTAATCTTTCTAGTAGCAAAGGGAAATTGATTAAGACAATGGGCTTATCATATACACATATAGATACTTCATAGGTTTGATAATAGTATGGAATAGCAAGAAATACTATGCTGAAAATTTTATTTCATATATTTTAGTTATTATACAATGATATAGATTAATCAGTAAAAACTTTGATGAACTTTACTACTTACACAGTTCAATAAAAGTATAACATCCAGATTCGTAATGTTTTGTCATCTCCCCAGACATCCTTTACACCATCACTATATAGTCACACTTTCCTGCTTCCTCCAAAGAGCATGGATACGCAACAACCTTTACTACTATATTTTGATATTTTAAAGGCTGATGCATAACATGATTCATAAATTTTGAAAAATAATGCTTTGAAAATGTATTTGATTTCTATGAATTAGCAAATATTCTTGGTTTTGGTTTAATGAGTTTTCATTTTTATGAGTTGGGTAGTATGTTTATCCATGTACTGGTAGACAGTGTTTGGATTTTCAAATACTGACAATTGAAAATATATTTTTATATAAACATTTCTATATAGGCTTGCATGCAAACACATTTCTATTTCCCAAGACTAAATACTTATAGGTGGAATTGACAGATCCAGAAGATCATATTTAAAATGATTAGAGATGTTTAGAACAATATGACTCAGTGGATAAGAGCATTCCCTTTGTGTGGTGGCTTGATTGAGATGTCTACCATAGTCTCAGGTATTTGGATACCTTTTCCCCAGTTGGTGGCACTGCTTCTGTAGGTTTAGGAGGTACGGCCTTGATGGAGGAAGTAAGTCACTAGAGAGGAGGGCTTCGAGGTCTCAAAAGCCACATGCTATTTCCAGTTCCTTCTCTGCTTCCTGCTTGCAGTTCCAGATGTGATCTCTCAGCTGCTGCTCCACTAACTATGCCTTCCTTTGCCATCAAGGACTCTGACCTTCTGGAACCATAAGCTCAGATAAACTTTTCTGTATAGGCTGCCTTGGTTATGGTTTATTAAGCAATGAAAGTGACTAAAACACTTTGCAAATAATTACTTTATTTAGATGCCTGGAATCCATGGTGTGAGAGAATTAACTCTTGAAAGTGTACCATGGTATGTACACACTTATCATACATATGTACACACACACACACACACACACACACACACACACACCCCACTGTTACTACTCATAATAATAATAAAGAAAAAATTATAAATAATTTGATGAATTGTCATGGGGTTTGGAATATGACTCAGTAGGTAAAACAACTTCCTGTGAAAGCAGGATCTGAGTTCAAATCTCTACCATCCACAAAAAATATGGTAATGATTGTGTGAAAACCCAGAATTAATGAGTGTACAAAGGTTGACTCCAGAAGTTTATAATATGGCCATTCTAGTCTACAAAAGGAGTTTCAGGTTCAGTGAGAGACCCTGTTTTAAGAGAAAGAGGTAGAACACAATAAAGAAAGACACTCAATGAGCTTCTTGTATAAAACCAAGATGCCCTGGGTTTTTAGTTAATGTGATTAGGTAATTTACATTGAATGCAATTTTTTATGTACTTGGATTTAGCTCTATTATTTTATTATTTCTTTTCTATTTGTAGTCTGTATTTTAAATTCTTATGATTTTCAGAGTTCATTTAAAAATTATTCCTAGCATTGCCTTATAAAGTCTGTTGCACTTTACTGCATCTCTTTGTATATTTATTTTTGTGATGGTTCTAGGGATTATAATACACAGAATTTACTTTTCACAATTTTCTTGATCAATATTTAATCATTGGTGAGTGACATTATAGTATCCTACCAAATTATTTATCCAGTTGTTCTGTTTGTATACTTTAAAAAGTCCAAGATGAAAAAGAATTTTTCTTTCAACCTTTAAGGAACTCAGATAATCACATCATCTAACTAGGTTTCTCTTTTAATAATTCACGTTCTTTCCTCTAGTTTCTGAAGTAGAAATTTTACTCTGGAATCATTATCCATTTTAAGAACTTTGTTGACAGGACCTGTAGAGTAGTATTGTCCACATTACATTCTCTCAGTTTCTTACACATAGCATTTCATTATTTCAGCATTATTTCTGTAGTATGTATTTTTCAGAATATTGATTTCTTACTCTTTAATTCTGTTTCACATTTTATATATCATCCTATTTCTATCTGGGTCAAGCATTCTGATAATAAATTATGCCTGCACTGTTGGTCATGTCTGGTTGTTTCCAAAGAATTCTCCAATTGTCTGTATCTTCAAGTACTTAGGCTATGACATGGTGAACATTTTAGTTATAGCATGAACAAATATTCCAACTTACAGATTACTTGCTTACTTTTCTTCTCCAGTTGGTTCCTGAACAGAAATTTTCTCATTTTTAGTAAAATTTCAAATACAGGGAAATAAGTACAGGAATCTTTTATTGCCTTTCTCACAACACACAACAGATACTTGGTAAATGAATAATACTTAGAAATATGTTAGTAAATACACTAAGAGAATATATGTTGACCAAGAGAACAACGAAGTTATACCTTTAACTGAACTCCCAGTGAGCTGGAGAAAATATCTACCATTAAACCAGGCAGCCAAGCACTGATTGCTGAGAAGATAGTGAAGCTTAAGAGCGAACCAAACTCATGTAGACATAGAACATTCCCTTTGGAATATAGCTTGCTCTTACTATTAAACAATAATTAGTCTTTGCTTAAAACATCAAAAGGATCTAAGACTGACTACAGATATTAAACAGACATCACACTGGCCACTTGGGTTTCAATTTGTAAAGCAAATAGGCCAATCCATCTCCTTTCAGTTATTCCCAGACCTCAGAGTGCACCCATTAGCAGGATCATGCTGGTATGGGAAAAAAAAAGAGAAAGAAATGTGTAACGACATGTAGAAATTGAAATTCTGACCTAGATGTTAAATATCTCTGCTTATTTAAATGCTGTAGTATAGAAGCATTTTTGCATTTGCTTTTAGGTTGTGCTTAGTAGTCTGAGTTCCCCAGTCATAACATTTATTTCCTGCTTTATCCTGAATATTTCAGTAATTTTTGAGACACAGGTATCTCCTTCATAATTAATATATTAACATCTTGTGCATTTTCCCTATAGTTTAAGTTCAAGGAAAACACACACATTTTAAAATTCCTTGTTCTCAATAAACATTGTTTCATCAAATAAAATAAGTATCACATAAGAACACTGATGTGTACATATAACATTTTCTAACAAGAACAGGCAGGTCAATGTGTTAACAACACATTCCTAAAAAACAAATACACTAGAGCATTTATGTAACATCTCAAATAATAGCATTCTTTGTTATACATGACCCACAAATGGCTCTCAATTTAGTAATAAAAGTAATATATATATATTATATATAACATATATATATATATTAATATATATTCTTCATTTAAATACTTAGGAGACATGGAAATACTGGTATGTAGAATATTTCAAAATGTTGGGAGATCAAGCTATACAAATATTGATTTTCTTTGATTTATAGTTTATACTGAAAGTAAAAGGGAAGCTGACTACTGTTAATTTGTAACAATTATGATGAAGGTGAAAACTTTTAAAATATGTCCACATAAGAGTCTATGAAAATACAAGCTTAATAAAAGGCTATGCAATGGGCTGAGCATATGTCAGTAATATGTTTCCCTTGCAAGACTGAGAACCTACCTTTGAGCCCAAGAATCACACAAGGTGTGATGAGAAGCCCTAATGAATCTAGCATTGGGGAATCAAAGACAACAGGTCCCTGGGGTTTGCCAGTGTCCAGACAGCCTATACTATTACTTTATCCAATAAAAGAAAAGAGGACTACAGCACTGAAGATTGGAAAAGACAACCAAGTCTTTGTAATCTAGAATCTATACACAGATACATTGGTGCACACATAAGCAGTAAAATGAATAGAACTGCATGTTATTTGGTTACTGATGTAATGTTAAATGAAAACAATACAGAGAACAAAATGTAGTATTGACTTTATTCAATGCTGTTCTGCCCATTACATCTAACACCAAATCATCAGTTTTTACTTGCTCTGCAAACAACAGTTCCTCCCTTTCATAGGGAGTGTGTTACCACTGCAGACTTCTCATCTCCAGAGCTGTTACAGTACAGTTCTCTCTGTACTTGAAAGCAATCCCCTAGTAAATATGTAATAAAAATAATGCAACTCAACATAATTATTCATTAAAAATAAGTTTGTACCATTAGTCATATTTTTTCAGGAATACTTGATCCAAAAGACACTGCCATGGAGAGTTTGAAAACCTATCCAGCTTCATACTCAAGACACAAGGAATTACCTTCATCAACACTACTTGGGATCACTGGAAATATTTGGGTCTATCTGAAATTGTTATGTATTTATTTATTTTTTTGTTTCATTTTTTCAAAATTATAAATGAATAATATTGAGGTAAATACCTAATATTAAAGTATGTGCCTATTAGAAGTTAAAGAAGGTTTCTGAAAAGTATTTCACATATTTTACAGTTAATTTTTAAAAATTTTATGGTGAGCATATATGCAATTAAAGAGAAAAAGAAGTGATAAAATGCAGAGAACTCAAACAAAACAAAGAAAAACACATGAAGCTCTAATCAATAAACCTCTTAGCCACTACTTACGTGTTTGCATTTTCTTCAGTGTGAACTGAGCTGGTGGTTTTATTTCACAGAATTGCCCTGGTGTTGGTTCTCCTCTGAAAAGCATTTAGGCAGAGAGGTCGGATGCAAGGATGTCAGGGCTGACAAAGTCCCAAGGGAAGGATGAGAATGGCAAAAGCCAGTCAGGCATTGCATGAATATGAGAAGGGGGTTTTAGGAGCTTCTAGGTGTGGAAGAGATGTGGTGGAGGATAGAAATATAAGAACTCATGTACAGATTTCTTCCAGAATCAGCCTGTAGCATCATATGTGCCCCTTTAATATAAAGTGTAGGAAAGATAACTGCACACACAGCAGACTTCATTCATTCATCTTGTCTACTGAATGAGGCACTGTTTTCTCAAAACTACAAATAACTCCATGATTAATTCCTTAAATTATCATTAATAATTTTTGTTTTTCAATAGAAATTCATTATATAAAGATTGTTTGATAACATTTTCTATTAAAGAACTATAAATGATAACAACTGAGCTACCATAATACTTTTACTACAACAGATATGTCAAAAAGACCTGGCTGTCCCTCTTCAGTACATATATCCAAAGTGAATGAACTTAGAATTTCAAAGAGATACCAACACAGTTATGATACTTCAGCAAAGTTCAGAGCAGCCAATACATGGAATAAGCCTATATCTCTACTAATATATGAAATGGTATAGAAGATATGGTAGATGTGCACAATGGGTCATTGTACACCAGTAAGGAGTAGAATTCTATCATTTTCAGCAAGATGGATATAAATGCGGATGTTTTGTTAATAGAAATAAGTCTGACACAGAAAGACAGGTTCTGCATATTATCTCAAATATGGAAAAGTTTAAACTGTCAATCTGAAAGCTTAGTAGTGATTGGCAGGAGGAAGCAGGGCAGGAATGGTAGAAGAGGGGGGCTGAATTTGATCAGTGCACACTATGGGCTCTGAAATATCACACTGCATATACTACAATACCACATCACATTCTGTCCTTAATGAATGTAAACAAAGCTAAAAATGGAGAAAAGTTAGCTCAAGGGGCTATAAGTGTTTCCGAATACAAACGACAATGGTCTTTACAGATGGGAAGACATTTTAGCATTTTGTCTATTCGCTAAAAATCTATTGCTGAAGTTTCCAAAGGGGAAACAATTTTAGAAGGGTAAATTACTCAATTCCAATATGGCACAGGTTTTGATTTCTTACTCTGATACTGTCATATAATAGGAAAGAGACCTTGTTTGTCCCCTAAAATATGAAATCTAAAGTGAAAAAGCAGAAAGTAGGACAGCATGGAATACAATTTTCTTATATTTTCACATAGTCTGGATTTTTGGCTTTACTTAGAACTTTGATATATTGTGAAATTCGGGAAGTAAATGAAGAAAGTAGTTTCACTCAATTCCATCTCTAGTTATTTACCATTTAAATTAGAGTGGTAGGCAAGCTTCCAAATTAGAAAAAGGGAAAAAAATGGAATAAAGACCAAAGGATAAAGGAAGGGCAGTCTTCAGAAGTGCTTTAAAGTAGGCCAATGTGGTTTGGACTTGATTAAAACATCAAATATGACTACTGAAAAAAGGTACTGTTCCAATGTCTGATACTATGAAGTTGGTCAAAATCTGATCATGGGGCAGTTGTAGTTCTAGGGAGAAACATACCACAGATGTTTATAGTGTCATGGTACCCCCTAATATCTATATCTATATCTATATCTATATCTATATCTATATCTATATCTATATCTATACCTATACCTATACCTATACCTATACCTATACCTATACCTATACCTATGTCTATGTCTATGTCTATATCTATATATTCATAGACAACTGCTACCTTCAACCCTAATCAGAGAAGCTTTTATTTGCAGTGAACAGCAAATGCAGAAATATATATGGGGAGAGATATTCACAGGTGTCCTATTCACTACTTCAGAAGTGCTGGCTATAAATAGAGTCTGGAAGGGGTAGACTCGTTGTCTTTAGTCATATACTCTCTCTTGAGCCTGTTAGTCTAAAATGGATAATTCCAAAATCATATAAAACAAAGCCCATGATCAAACCCTGTGGGTCAGAAAACAGAACAAAACAAAACAAAAAAAAAAGTGAGTAGGTAAAAGAGCAGGAAAGTGGGGATGGATGTGGTAATGAAAGAGAAGGAGATAAAAGAGAGTACGGCTTAGGAGTGATCCAAACATATTATATAGATTCGTGAAACTCCTAAAGAACAAAGTAAATAAGTTTTAAAAAGGATTTTCTTTGGGGATAGCCATAAGTAGAAAGAGTCCATCTTTGTATACTTCTGAGTTGGTCTTTGTAAGAGCCTCAACTTGTTGCTCCTAACTGTAAGACTGCTTCAGAGCCAGGCGGTGGTGGCGTACGCCTTTAATCCCAGCACTCGGGAGACAGAGGCAGGCAGATCTCTGTGAGTTCGAGGCCAGCCTGGTCTCCCAAGCGAGTTCCAGGAAAGGCTCCAAAGCTACACAGAGAAACCCTGTCTCGAAAAGCCAAAAAAAATAAAAAAAAAAAATAAAAAAAAAGACTGCTTCAGTATTATCTGGGGATCTTATGTAAATACACATTGTATAAAATTGTGAGTCAGCATATCTGTGTGGTACTCAGCAAATCTATTTTGAACAAAAGTCTATCAAGTTACTTGCGTGAGAAATTCTGAGGTTAAATACCGCAGCCTAAAATGTTTTCTATGCCTCAATCAGAATCATGGGGCATGTTAAAACTTTACACTCTACTTACAGATATGGATTCCATATGGCATGAATGAGTCTCGAGAATCTGGGCTTTTTATAAGACTCTCTGGGCACGGCACACTGGAGTTTCTGAAGCACTGGGTCTGCGTCACCCAACAGTAACACCTTGGGATCATGCTTTCATTGTTCTTGACTAATTGGGAATGAATTGAAAGGTTACCATAATGCCACTACCCAGTATAGATTCAGGCCATTTGACTTTACTGTTTGGTATATTAACTCAGAGTTACTGAGAGACATACTATATTATAAACCGAATTCACATGTACAGTGAGTTGGCTAACTTAGTTATCCAGACCACTTACTGGTAATATCATTTCGCATCTAGTTGTGACAAATGGCAATGAAGTCAGCAACAACTAACTTGAGGGATTAGGCTAAAAATTTGAGAGGAACCAACAAGTCAATGTGATTCTCTCATGTAATCTAAAGGCATTGGGGTAAGACAGATTGGAAGCAAGAGTTGAAGCTGACTTGTAAATGACCCTGTTCTCTAACACAGACTTTGCTATCGCATCTCTAGGCAGATGTTTTATTTTCCAGCTCTGTAACCAAGCCGTAGGAGGTGCCTCTATCGATTAATGACTTTACGTGTCACAAAAAATTAGGTCCTTGGATAGCTACCTTTTACTTTTCTGGTCAAATTTCTGAGAGAGAAAATTTAGGCAAATCAATTATATCATCTCTGTAGATAGACAAGACTGAGCATATGTGGCTGATGAAGCTATAGTGTTTGTTCCTAAAGCAGAGTATTGAGGTCTCAATTTTGAACTATGGTTTTAAGAAATGTGTTGATGATACCAAAACATTGTGTCAAACTAAACATAATTTTATAGAGATGTGTAGGCATCCATGCACATATACACAGAAGACAATAAATCACACATGTGTCATTGTTCTTTCCAGAAAGTATGCTAGAGTATTAAAGAGATTATCCAGTTATTAATGTCCCTGCCTTGTAAACAGGAAGATGTGATTTTGATCCCCATAAGCTGTATAAAAAGAACTTGGCAGGGTAGGTAATGAATGTAATTTCATACTGTGGGAGGTAGAGATAGGCAGATCTCTAGGACTTGCTGGACAGCCAAAGTAGAATACTTGGCAAGTTCCAGATCAATGAGAGAAACTTGCTATTAAATAAATAGACCAACAACAAACAAACAAAAATGGTGGATGGTACCTAAATAATGATGACAATTAAGACTTTTCCTATAGCTTACACATGCATGTACACACAAATACATGGATACACACACACACACACACAGAGAGAGAGAGAGACAGAGAGAGAGAGAGAGAGACAGAGAGAGAGACAGAGAGAGAGACAGAGAGACAGAGAGAGAGAGAGAGAGAGAGACAGAGAGAGAGAGAGACAGAGAGAGAGACAGAGAGAGAGAGAGTGTCTGATGATGGAATTCTAAGCTCAGTTTTTCAAGTGCCTAGAAGTAAAGTCTAGATAGTGAGATCAGGCCCTATGTTGATTACAGAGATCTCATGATCTCTAATAATGAGTAAGGAAAATATAACAGAACGTAATTTGCTTGTTATGATCCATTGAAACCACTGAAAATTTCAGCTTCAGGATTTCTAATTTAAGGGTGAATGGGCAGCTTTCTTCCACACAATCAAGGATATTTTTGCTATGCTCCTCTTACATCCCTGAAAGCTTTAACTCTTAATTCTCAGAAATAATAGTTTGCGTAAAAATGTTTGGCTAGGAAGACTCTGACCTTTGATAAGAGAATGCTGCCATCTGTGGCTTTCCCCTTTACCCCCATTAGTCATTTGTAACAAAAAGAGATGAAATGTGTCATTTGGTATAGTTTGCAGACTGTGTATGACAAGGCAGTGATGAAATTCACCTGATTCCCATTACCTCCTGAACTTTAGAGGAATATAAGCAGGTGATACACGGCATTAACCACAGAGTGTGACCTTGTGCTGTGATGTGCGTTTTGGTTGTTTTTTTTTTTTTTTTGTCTTTTATAATGAATTCTAGCTTAGAAGTCTGTCTATCTGACAAAACCTTGATAATTTGCCTACTCATTTGTTTTCTAAGCACTTTCAAGAATTTAAAGAGTAGAATTTGTCTTGTTCTCTGGATCAATTACATGTCTCTTGTTGTGGTAGAATGACCTGAAAAAAAGCAACTTCAGGGATAATCATTTCATTTTGGTTCACAGTTCCAGAGGGGATACAGACCATAATGGTGGGGGAAAACATGCAGAAATGTAAGGCTGATCAATCATACTCATCTATATATAGAAACAGAGAGAGAATAGGAAATTGGGTGCAGCTACAAAACCTCAAAGCCCGCCCCTGTTAAAATACCTTCTCCCAGAAGGACCCACCTCCTAACAGTTCTATAACCATCTGAAACGGCACCAGGAGCTGAGAATCCAGTTTTCAAACATGTGAGCCTATGAGGGACATTTCAAATTCAAAGACAACAGCCACTGAAGTCATATATGTACGATCTCTGCTGTCTGTGTTTCTGTTGGAAAGTAAATGCAATTTCTGGCTCATAAGTTACAAATAAGTTCATAATTCTTCATGAAAGTACCTACTTTTCTAAATTTTCTTTGTTGGACTTAACCCATATTTGTATATTGTAGTAGTTTGAACTTAATTGGCCACCATAAACTCATAGGGAGTGACACTATTAGGAAGTGTGGCTTCGTTGAAATAGGTGTGGCCTTGTTGGAGGAAGATGTCATTGTATCAATGGGCTTTGAGCTCTCATACATGCTCAAGCCACACACAGTGTCTAAGTTCACTTCCTGTTGCCTGCAGAACTTGTAAAACAGAGTACTAATAGCAATGTGGGCAGAGAAAATAATGCATATGTTCTTCAGATAGAAATAGAGTGCTACTAAAGTCAGAATAGAGCAATTCTGTCACAGTGTGGCAAAGGTTTTGATGCATTAGTCTATTTGCTTGGAGGCCCAGTTTAAAGGTGATGGCTATTATGGTGGGTGCCAGATTTCCAAGTAGCAATGTATTCATGTTTAGTATGGTTATAATCACTGCTTTGGGATAAATTTACAGTGAGAATCATGAATAACATAAATCAGAGTGGAAAGACTTGGAATATTCCCAGTGTTGGCAGAAAAAATCCTTTATAATGGTATATTCAAGTATGATACAGTTACTGATGAAGATAAGAATCCACATAGCTTGGATGAGCACAATGAAATGGGCATAGAACCTTTAGAACTGGGGTCCAGTAAAAAAGCAGTCTTTGGGTCACTAAGTTGGTGACTTGGAGAGGGATTGTGGGGCCCTGAGCCTCTAGTGCTTCTCTGTTCTTTGCCTACAACATGAGTGGTCTTGCTCCATAATACATGTTAACCCTGTTTTCCTGCATTAGAGCCCCAAAGTTTTTGAGCCAATCATAATGGTTGAGGTTCTAAAAAACTGAACTAAAGTAAACCATTTCTTTACACTTTAGTCTGGTGTGAAGTACAGGTTAATACTGATGGTAAGTTGAGTAATAAAAATACCAAACACACTGAAGATAATCAGGTAATGGACTGGTTTTCTATTCTGGTAAGTCCAGAAGTAAACCCAACTGAAAAGTGCATAGTTTGTCAATGGATTTAATGTTTAATCAATGATTGAAGTTCTATCTTTGGAAATAAAGGTAACTGGCCACCTGTAGCTTGGTTTCCCACTTGTAAATCAGTGGAATTGTCAATATAAAGCAAAGTTTTGTCCAGGGTCCCAGTGGTCATAATCATGGCAAAAAGGAGCTTGTAGAAGAGGCTATCAACTTGAGGGTAGAGGATCAGAGGAGCTAAAATGGTGAAAGGAATGTGGAACACTTATGTAATTCTATTTCAGGGGCATACCTTTAATCCCAACACTCAGAATGCAGAGGGAGGTGGATCTCTGAGTTCATCACAGCCTGGTCTACAAATTGAGTTCCAAGACATCCAGGGATACATAGGGAAACCCTGTCTTGGAAAACCAAAACTCCAAAACAAGCAAAAACAACTGCAGCAGCAGCAACAACAACAAACAATGTAGAGGGGAAAGGATTTATTTCATCTTATAACTTATTGTCCACCATCCCAGGAGTTCAAGGAAAGGATCTAGATGAAGGGATTGAATCAGAGGCCATGGAGAAATGCTCCTTACTGACCTGGTCCCCATGGCTTGTTCTGTCCACTTTTTTATATCACCTAGGAACACCAGCCCATGGCTGTCACCATGCTTAATAGGCTGGGTATCTCTTTTACCAAAAATTAATCATGAAAATGTCCCGCACAGACTTGCCCATAGGCTAATCTGATGGAAGCATTTTCTCCATTGTGATTCCCTTTTCCCAGATGACCTGGGCTTGTGTCAAGTTGACAAAAACATTTAACCAGCACATTCAGTGTTTATACACTTCAAGCTAGTTGCACTCTTATAAATCCTCTAATTGTGTCTTTTACCTTCACAAGTGGTAAGATCATAAATTTAATGAATTGAAAAAATTAACGAACAATTAAATTAAAAGTGTTTATTGGTGTAAAAGCTTTTTAATCTAATTTATCTGGCTTAGTTTGGAGCAATGAACTTACTGGTGCAAAACTTAACTTTAAATTTTATTCCATTTTTCTTTCAATTATAAATTATAGATATTAATTTTCTCAAAGAAATACAGGTCCTTCACCTCTTAATCCAGCCTCACCAACTAAAGATAATGAGCATGGTCAAGATGCAAAAATACATACATTTTTAATTTGTGGGAAAACATTTAACTCTGAGTTCTAAAACTGATGTTCTCAATTGGCTCCTAGGAAGAATTTTCATGACTTCACATTGCCAGAAATCTCTTCCAAAGAAAAGATGAGTAGGAAAAAGAAAAACAGGAGAGACACAAATGCAATTTGATGGGAACTACCACACACAGAGATTCTTCTATTGTTATGTCCACATTGCTAGAGAAGGGTTTTTGCTGCCTATTTTCTGTTTGCACGTCTTTCCTTCCTCTTCTCCTTCATCCACCTCTTTCCTTCTCCCCTTTCTTCTCTTTCTCTTCTCCCTATTCTTCTGGCTTACTTCTTTTAACTAGTGTAGAACAGTGACAAATGAGTTGTAATGAAATCTGAATGGCAGCTGTGTCAAGAGCGCTTCGGTCCTTGTTTTATATAGAAACTGGGCAGATTTTATCACAGCAAAATTTTATCATAGTAAAAAGTGACATTTACTTGTGTTCTCAGTGCATACCACATTACCATTAGAGCAAACTACATTTGGGATTTTTTTTTATTCAAAATTGAAAGCCTTTTATGTATTTTGGGTCTTATTTAAAAGGAACCAGTTTGTCTCGCAATGGCACTGTTAAGGAATAACATAAACTTTCAACAAAACTGAATCCTTTGATTCAGAGAATGTTTACTAAATGATAGCACACTTTGCTTAACTTAAAGTTTTCGTATTTACATTTAAGTATGTTTTCATCCTTAAACTAATTTTCATTAAGTATATGAAAACCCCTAAAAGGACAGGAATGTCTAGCAGTAAGATGGGCTACTGAACAGCAAGGAATTTGTTTGATTTCTTTTAGAAAAAGTACTTACTTCAAATACGCTTACTCAAAATACACATATATCTTACTTTGAGTTGTGTTGGGTGCCTTGAATTTTTAGAAACCACTCTTCTATTTTTACTTTATATTATTTTAGATTCCAACCACAGTTTCCCCTCCCTCCTCTCCTACTGTTCCCAGGCCCACCTCCCTCCAAGCCCTCCATCCACTCCTCCTTTGCCATTCAGATGTGGTAAGGTTTCCCTTGGGAGTCAACAAAGCATGGCATAGCAAGTTGCAGCAGGACCAGGCTCCTCCCCACTGCATCAAGGTTGAACAAGGCACTCCACCATAGGGAATAGGTTCCAAAGAGCCAGCTCATTCATCAGATACAGGTCCTGGTCCCACTGCTAGGAACACTACAAAAGATCAAGCTAAACAGCTGTCACCTAGATGCAGAAGGCCTAGGCTGGTCCCATGCCAGCTCCCTAGGTGTCTGTCTAGAGTCTCTGAGCTCCAAAAAGCTCCAAAAAGCTCAGGTCAGCTCTCTCTGTGGGTTTTCCTGTCATGATCTTGATGCCTCCTTCCTCATATAATCCTTCCACCCTCTCTTCAGCAGGACTCCTGCAGCTCTGCCAGGTGCTTGGCTGTGGGTCTCTGCAACTGCTTCCATCAGTTACTGGTTGAAGGCTCTGTGATGACAATTACAGTAGTCACCAATCTGATTACAGGGAAAGGTCAGTTCAGGCACCCTCTCCACTACTGCTAGAAGTCTTAGCTGGGGTCATCCTTGTGGTTTCCTGGGAGTTTTGCTGGCACCAGATTTCTTCCTAACCCCATAATGGGCTCCTCTATCAAGACATCTCTTTTATTACTGTCCCTCTCCTTCCTGTCTGGAACTCCACCATCCTGATCCCTCAAGTTCCCATCCCCTATGTGTGCCCTGGGGGCAGGGGTAGTTAGGGTCTGGACTTTGGGGCAGTCCAGCTGAGAGGCCAGTCACTCATTCTCTCTCTCTCTCTCTCTCTCTCTCTCTCTCTCTCTCTCTCTCTCTCTCTCTCTCTCTCTCTCTCTCTCTCTCTCTCTCTCTCTCTCTCTCTCTCTC
>CABHPP010137301.1:18587-45616 GCA_902168425.1 Peromyscus attwateri
TGCTTCCTTCTTCCTCCTCTCCTTCCTGACTCTTTTTGCTGAATTGTGCCACTCCCTCTCTCTCTCTCTCTCTCTCTCTCTCTCTCTCTCTCTCTCTCTCTCTCTCTCTCTCTCTCTCTCTCTGTGTGGTGGTGGTGGTGGTGGTGGTGGTGGTGGTTTGTACCTATGTCTATGTAGTCGGCTGTGGTTGCGGGGAAGGGCTGGCCACAGGGAGAACGTTTAGGTGCTTGGGTTTGGGCGGCAGAGGGGGTCTTGGTTGAACAGAGTCCAGTGGGTGGCCGGGGATGGGGGCACAGCCTGGAGGCCGGTATCTCACCTGCCTGCAGGTTGGTAGGGACTGGCTATTTTCAGAAGTACACAGAAAACAGACAGTTTGGGGGAAGGAAGGCTTTACTTTATTCAATTTCCTTTTGTTTTTATTATATTAACAGAAACTGTACTTATGTTCTTTGTAATAATATCTTTCTATATCCAGTAAAAAAGAAAAATAGGATGAGAAATAAAGAAGCACTGTGTTTTGTGATCATGTAAGATGTTTATATTCTGCTATTCCACAAAACATGGAAATATTCTCTCAAGTGTTGTCTTGCCCCTTCTAAAAGGCCATTCATTGATGTTCCTAGAGGAAAGTGGTGAATTGTGCATCAGGAATCATTGTTCAAGCCGGGCTATGGTGGTGGACACCTTTAATTCTGGCACTCAAGAGGCATACTGGTCTACAATATGAGTTCCAGAACAAGCAGGGTAATACAGAAAAACTTCTGGCTCAGACAAAAAAAAAAAAAGAAAGAAAAAAGAAGTATTTCTCAGTCACCTCTTATTCTGAAATTAAAACTGCACATTATATGGTGATAAAAATAAAGTTATTACAATATAAATAAATTCAAAACTGTAAGAACATTGGTAAAATCTGAGGATGTTACTGTTAAGTTTTGTTATGATTAAAAGCAAAATAAGCAAAACTATTCAAGGAAACAACAAGAAAATGACAATCTGATGTTACTTTAGGACAGGAGTATCCTACATGGTAAATTAATGAGGCAAAAGATGGGAAAGAAGCCTCTGCTAATATAATAATAGAAATAAATAGAAAATGTGGACATGTGAATGCCTCAAGATTCCCTCCAAGAGAAGCAATTATTTCACCTTTACAGTAGAGTTCAATAAATCCAATTCAATCGTGTGCTGATATTTGCTGTTAATGTTGACATCGACAGTCTCAGATGAGTGCCTAATATCCATAGCTTAAAAGTCATCACACTTGGGTTCCCAGGCCAAAACAAAAAAAAAAAAAATAGACACGAGAGAGCAGTATAAAAGAAATCATCCCATAATCCCTTCTCAGAAATGTCGGCAGTATCATGAAAATGATTCCAGCAGTTTCAAGGTCAATGATTGCAGTCCAGTGCAAGTGAACCTAAAAGTAAGTGTTCTCACAGTAGTTTAAGGGGGGAAAAAGTTCTTATTGACATCTCAGGCAGGCTCAGTAGACACTGTTTCATTTCTCCATGTCCCTTCATCAGGAGAACACCTCCACTTGGTTGCTGTCAGCATTGATTCAGATGGGGATTCAAATTCTAAGAAATGAGCTCATTATATTCAATGCTACTTGAAGTTCTTTAGGGTGACTAGAGACAATGTTACCCGAACACATAAACTGCGTCATCTATTGTTTAGTGTGTATTTGCACCTCTGACCAGAACCAACTTACAGTAACCTCCATTCTAAAATTAGGATCATTATGAATACACTACGACATAAATTTACTCACTAAAAATTAAAGAGGTTATTAGGAGCATTTGACAGCCTTTTGCTAAATTCAAAACGACCACATGGCAATGCACTTCCTGCTAGACAGCTGTCCCCATAAAAAATCTGCTCCCACAAGAAGCACCCTTGTTCACCGTCTGAATGACCCACTTGTGTCTGGGCAGAAATCCATGCATTTGGGCACTGAAATGTTGCTGCGAAGTAAGCTAAAAACTGCTCTTCTGTCCCTACACTTCACAAAGAGTGAGCAGGACATAGAAAACTTGATGGCATTATTTAAATTTAACATCTTTAACCATCAGAGCAAGATGGGATCACTACCATGGATATTTTAGATGATAGCTACAGTATTTCTAATTTCTCTCTCCTTGAAACTACTGTGAGGGAGATACTGGTTTTTCAAGTTTCTTTGTTTAAGCACCCACACACTACAAGGAGTCTCGTTCAATAACTGTAGATTGCATATTTTTTCAAATACAATGTAAGAATTCTTCACTCTCAAGGTAAATTAACCTTAAGTAACTGGTGGCAAAAAAAGAGAAAATAATCAGCTTATTATTTTGTGAAAATAGGAAACATATCTTAGAAAAACTTGGACATGGTTTGGAAGAATTCTTTGCCATCTATCAGTCTATCAGTAACTGTCCATGCTGCCCTTGAGAACTGAACAAAAAGTCCCTGATGCAGTTATGGAATGGCAGCTCAACAAAGCCTCTTAATATGAGAGAGAGAGAGAGAGAGAGAGAGAGAGAGAGAGAGAGAGAGAGAGAGAGAGAGAGAGAGGTAACTTTGCTACTCCATCTGCCCATTGTCTTGTATAGGACTATATTTTACACACTATGTGATTTATTAAGCATACTCTATCACCTCAGAGTATGAATGCAGAAAAGCAAAAATAGGGTTGCCAATTAAAAGAAATGTGAATAATCCCACCCTACTTTCAAACAGCATTTTTTTTTAGTACTGGAGGCTTGCCAATCCCTAAATTATGTATCCCTTCTGTTTATTCTTCATGAAATTGTCTTATGACACTTAGTAGGATTGATAATATCATTTAATCAAATTTTGTGTAATCTTCATAGCACAGTTCAGAGTGGAATGATATTTGTTCATTTTTGGAGTCCAGAAAATCTCTTTTATTCCTCAAATTATCAAAATTAAATTACTACTAACATCTTAATCATATTTTCTCTAGTCATCCAAGAAAACAAATACTTTTCTTTTTAAATTACATTTATTTGTGTGTGTGTGTGTGTGTGTGTGTGTGTGTGTGTGTTTATGTTTGTGCACATGTGTGGTTGTTTATGTATGGAGGTCAGAAAAGAAATCATGGGAGTCAGTTTTTCACTTCCATAATGTGTGAGTCACAGAGGATAAAAGTCAATTAGAAAGGCTTGGCATCAAACTCTTTTAACTTTTGAGCCAACTCATTGGTAACCTATCTAGTTTTACAAATGCCAATGTCCTACATGTATTAGCATCTTTATCATAGATTGCCTTATATTATGGTTATGTTCTTTTATTTATTTATTTATTTATTTATTTATTTATTTATTTATGTATTTATGTTTTGTTTCTATTGTGGTTTTTTTCTACTCAAATGATCAATTAAAATGTTTATATATGTCTAATGAATTTATCTTATTTACCACCTGTCTCTCTCCACTCTGACTCCTCAATCCCCCCTTTCAAATTCTTTTTTTATGTCAATATATATTTATAAATTAATATACAAACATAACTGATAGTCCACTTAGTGTTACCCACGTACATGTCCTTAGAGATGACTTCTTGGTAATGCATGACCAATTAGGGACTCATCACAAGAGAAAACTGATCCTCTCTTTCAGTAGTCATTAATTTCCTATAGCTCTTAATCTAGTAGTGAGATGTTCTGAGATTTCCCCCGTCTGTGTTGGCATGACAAGTGGTGTGATCATTTTTCTAGTTTGTTTATGCAGCCATATTGTATAGAAATGGATTAATTTAAGATATAAGGACAGTTAGCAAGAAGCCTGCCACGGCCATACAGTTTGTAAGCAATATAAGTCTGTGTGTTTACTTGGTTGGATCTGAGCGGCTGTGGGACTGGCAGGTGGGAGAGATTTGTCCTGACTGTGGGCCAGGCAGGAAAACTCTAGCCACAATATTGTTAGGATTATTTCCTGCCATATATAAAAGACACTATTTTGCATCAAATATTCTGCTGCTTTGGGTCTTCCAGTCTTTCCAATCCCTCTTTGACAATGTTCCATGAACCTTAAGTATAGGGGTTGCATTGTAGCTGTATCAATTGGAGTTCAGCACCCTATGATCAGTTGTCTTCTGCATTTTAATCAGTTGTAGCTTTCTGTGATGGTATCTGATGCAAAACACTGAAGTTTCTTTAATAAGGAGCTACATCTATTTTCAGGTATAAGGATGAGTATTTGGAATGCAGCTAGAAATGATAGCATTTTAGGAAAGCAGAAATAGAAAGCTCTCCTCTAGATTCTGTGATGCTACCAGCCATGGATTGATGGATAGGTTTAAAGTATCAGACATGAGTTACCTACTATTGAAATGGCCTTAAGTCCAATTAGATGTCTGTTGCATCATTTCAGTATGGCCAAGTAGTCTAAGGTGCTAGACAGCTGTTGTTACTACTGAGATGTAAGTATCACTATCATTGCCATACTGGTCACTGTTATGGTTCATAGGAGTCATAAATTGAGACTTTTTACTTACAGGATAATCTTTACTTGAAATCACATGAGCCATAGTTTATATTTGGTCATACAACCCCTAGTTGGCCCTCTTCTGGCACAAAATCCTGTTTTTATTTATTTGTTTAGTTTAGTTTTAGAATGTATTTTATTTTTTGCTACATGTGTGCCTGTAAGGAGGTATGAGAATATGACTGTTGATGCCTGCTGAGATACCAGGAGTTTGAAATCCCCTGGAACTGGTCAAATGGTTGTGAGCTGAACAAAACATGAGTCATCTGTAATGTAAATGTAAAGTATAGAAATTCTCATAACTACAGATCCATCTCTCCAACTCCATAAATTCTTCTTCTTTTTGCTACTCAATTACTATTATTATTATTATTATTATTATATTATTTTCATTATTTTATATGTGTGAGTATTTTCCATGCAGGCATGTCTGCATACAATGTACAAGCCTGATGCATATGAAGGGCAGGATAGGGCTTCAGGTGGTTGTGGTGCTGGGAATCAACCCTGGAACCTCAGAAGGAGCAAGCTCTCTTTAATACGGAGCCATCTCCCAAGTCTCACATCCCACATTTAGATGTAGTGTTTGCAGAATGAATAACAGAAAGAAAATGAATGAATCTTAGCAGAGGTAATGGAAATAATTGCTCTGTCTGTCTTCACATGTATTGCACCACAAAATAACGTTTGGTACTTGCTTAAAATATGAAATTCAGTGCCAAAAAAAATCACATATTTAAATACAGATTGTAGAGGCTTCTAGAATATTGATAATATTCAATGTGTTGCAAAGGACAGGCTACAAAGTGACTGAAATGTAGTGCCAAATGGAATAAATGAGCTAGTTCCCCTGAGAAAGGAAGCTGGGCCCTTGGGACAGAGTTTATTCCTCCCTTCAGAGAGGGAGTTCAGTCAGGACGACTGTCAGCATATTTTTTTTTCCCAAGTGAAAAGAGGAAAGATAAAGGAGTGAGAGAGACACTTTCCAGTCCCCAGTTAAGGTAACATTTTTGAATGTCCCTTTTAGAGGCATCTGCAGAAAGCAGCGCTATCTCTGTGGGGGCTCAGCCTCATGAGATGGCGAGAAATCAATCGTCTTACTGACTTGCTTTTGTTCATGTCCTAAATAACACTTTTATGAAATAGTAGCTCAAATCGGGGCTCTTGGGTGTTCCACGGAATTTCTCAAGTTTAAGTGAATCCAAATAGAGTGAGAGTCACAAGTGTCGGGGTTATCACATGAATACATCCTCCCCGAGGTGCATTGTTTTTGAGGTGTAAGTGTCCTCCTGGAGTTTCCACAGTAACCTTCCTGGGGGCTTGCTGGAGAAAATCTGTTTTGATTACCAGCTAGAGTCAGACATGTCAACCAGTCAAATCATCATTGTCAACTAGCCTTGCATGGGTCTGTCACTGTTCCTACAGTTTCAGAAATAGTTTCATACAAGAATGTATTAATAAATTTGGGAAGCTAGCAATTAAAAGGACAGGACAACTGACACCTTTATGAATTTTTTGTCTCACCTTCTCCAAATTCCTGTTAATCTCCAAAGTCTTTGTTCAGATCAGATTACTTAAAACGTCAGGAGACTCCATAAAATAGCAAATTATTGTCTCATTTACATAGCCATTACCTAATATTATGGAAACCTTGAAAAATTATCTCTATATATAAAATCAACTTCTGCTGTGGATATTGCTCTGTATGCTGTGAATGTGTTGCTCTGATTGGTTAATAAATAAAATGCTGATTGGTCAGTAGCCAGGCAGGAAGTATAGGCGGGCAAACAGAGAAGAGAATTCTGGGAAAGGTCAGGAGTTTCCAACCAGACACACAGGAAGCAAGATGTGAAGACAGAACTGAGAAAAGGTACCAAGCCATGTGGTTAAACATAAATAAGAATTATGAGTTAATCTAAGTGTCAGAGCTAGTCAATAATAAGCCTGAGCTAATGGCCAAGCAGTTATAATTAATATAAGCCTCTGTGTGCTTACTTGCGTCCAAGCAGACACAGGGCAGCAGGAGCCAGGCAGGACTAGGAAAACTTCAGTTCCAAACTTCAGTCCTACTATCTTTCCTCTCATGTCTAGAAAAACAATGTGTCACGAGAATGATTTTACACTGTTGTTATCCCTATGTATCATTCTCCCCCCCTCAACACTGCCAAATGTCTTACTTGAAGTCAAAGAAAAGGCATTTAGTCTACATATCTGCCACTCTTTTTTATTTCTAACAAAAGTAGTGGGTCAAGGCAGCTGTATTTCCAATGTTCAAACTATTCTAGGGACCCCTGGAATAAAAGTTCTCACAAAACTCGGTTCCATAAGTACATTGTGCATAGATTATTTCATAGGGGGTTTATATCATATTGAAAGAAAAAACAGGTTGGATAGATGGCTCGGCAGTTAAGGGCACTGGCAATCTTTTGGAGGTTCTGCATTTAATTCCCTGCACTCACATGCCAGCTCACAATTGTCTGTAATTTCAATTCCAAAGGATCTGTTACCCTCACACAGACATACACATAGGCAAAACACCAATGCACATAAAAAAAATAAATTGATCATTTAAAAAAAACCAACAACTGTATGAGTCTAGTATTAATTAACATAGACCTAGAGTGTAGGAAAAAACAATTCCCACATTCCAATGAAACCAGTGTATCTATAAACTTTACACGTGGATGGTGGTGGCGCATGCCTTTAATCCCAGCACTTGGGAGGCAGAGGCAGGCAGATCTCTGTGAGTTCAAGGCCAGCCTGGGCTACAGAGTGAGGTCCAGGACAGGTTCCAAAGCTATACAGAGAAACCCTGTCTCAGGAAAAAAAAGAAAAAGAAAAGAAAAAAAAAACTTTACATGTAATTTTTGAAAGAATGCATTGAAAATACAACTAATGATCAATACTTACTCATATACATGGGTAAACCATGAGACAGTAGAAAATATTCAGCACGTAGAGAATAGAAGTGAGATAACTTGGGGTTGGGGGTGTCCTCCATAGCATGGCTTTAAAAGTTGTACTGACATTTTAATTGTGAAAATGTACATAATCATGAGGTAAAATTTGAATGTTCAAAGAACAGATACCACCACAGAGATTAACTAGGTAAGTGTGATTGGAATTCCTTTGTCTGTGGACTTCCACTATTTCACACTGCACACTTACTGCTATGCGATGGCTATGGACCCTCTCTTTATTTGTAGGTACCTCTTTTATTTTCACATCAGTTACACATTTAATTTTTATAATGTTCAATTTTTATATGTTCTTCAAAATCAAGAAGGTTTTCATTGAATTATTCTACCAGTTTTCTAAATATTGGAAAATGCATTTTCAGCAATTTAATTTCCCCAGGAATATTTAAAAACAAACAACCAAACAAAAAATGCCAGAAAAAAATAGGAAGTAGATATATCTTCTATGAAAAATGTCAATGCTAACTGTCCTTTCTGAAACACATTAATACCTTTCATCTTCTTCAATAAAAGTATTTTATATGGAAATTTGATATTTTATTTGGAAAGCATATTTTTTTATTACCCCTTTTCAAGTGATCATTAACTATCAGGAAGCTGAATCTTTGGGAAGCATTTAATCTAAAATTATAAGACCCTACATATCTGATGCAGTAAGTGATTGCTGCCACACAAGCATGTGGTCATGAGTTAGATCCCAAGTACCTACAAGGGAAAGTCAGGCATTACAACACATGTAGTTAAAGCCCACAAAACTGGGAAAGTACAAACCTCTGCACAGTCAACCCAAATCACCACAGTGAGACAGCATCAGTGAGAGACTGAATCTTAAATAAATCTATAGATTGACAGATAATGATAGATAGATAGATAGATAGATAGATAGATAGATGATAGATTGATGATATACAGATAGGTAGATAAAATTAGTTTGATATTAACTTCTATGGCATGCACATACTCTTGAGTGTGTATCTTCACACACACACACACACACACACACACACACACACACAGAGGGAGAGGGAAAGAGAGAGAGAGAGAGAGAGAGAGAGAGAGAGAGAGAGAGAGAGAGAACATGAAGATTTAACCTTTCTTATTTTCTTGCATCTTCAATGCTTTGATGGCTTGGGGAATGGCATATGGAGAATAGTTAGATTGAAAACATATCATTGTGCTAAGAAAATGATCATTACTCAATGGCTCCTGACATTCAGCTGAGTGAGCAAACCTCACCTTTCATTTTCTTACAAAAACTGCAAATCTCAAGCAAACCTCCCTGTGCTGTGGCTTTGTTACTGGACGGTGGCCTCAGAATCACCCAATCACTGTAGCAGTTGTCTGAGGAGCCCCTCTGAGTATCTACTACAAATTTGCACAATTGATTCATACCTACTACACACATAAAAAGCCCTTGGCTTTTCTTTCTTCAGATCTCTGAGGGGGTTCCTGAGTGATTGTATACACATTCTGCAGACTGGACAGGTTGATTAAATTCCCAAAATCTGGGCCCTTTTTCTGAATACCCTTGAGAAGCACTCTTGATAAACAGTATTAGTGGCCCCAATAAGTATGCTTATATACCAGGAAGGCATTTTCACTCTTCCGTTACCCTGTTAGACTTATCTGAGACCTAATTTTCAATATTTTCATCTCTTGCCATTCTTGGAGTAGACATCAGCAACTGTGCCAAAATACATGATGGTTTAATGATATTCTGAATTGTTTCATGGCCAAGGAATAGCAAAAATATTTGTGACCCAAGAACACCTAAGATTCCAGATTTATGAAACAGAAAGGGAAGGACAGTGAGTTCAATGTATCCTTTTTGATTCATTCCCCAAGACTTGTACAGTTAAGGTTATGAAAATAGTAATATTAATCTTTGAAAGGCTAAATAATCTCTATTCTTCCATGACTAAGTTGTTTATTGACCAGTCTTTGGAATGTCATGGATGTTTACAGCACTTTTTTTGTTGTTGTTGTTGGGGACAAATACTAATGTATAGACTGAGAACAACTGGATGGACCTCTGTGATGATGCTTACAGTTAGATCCAGCCAGTAAGAAGAAGAAATGTTGTTCCTGATACTGTTACCTTATTTATCTTATGCACACATCAAAATTTAAAAAACAGAGAGTTTTTAATGTCTTTTGCATTTGCCTTTGTTTAAGCTTTTATTACCAACTGAGATTTTAGGCTACATACTGATATATAAGGAAACATACTAACCCAGCCACAAAACCTTCAAACTATAGTTTGTTCTCCCTGAAAACTGTTTCAGGACCAGAGCCTAGCAGAACAGTCATAAAAGAGACAAGAGAGACTTCACCCAGCAACTGATGGGTGCAAATGCAGAGTCCCACAGCCAAATATTAGGCAGAGCTTGGGGAGTCCTGTGGAGGATGGGGAGGATGGATCTGAGGAACTAGACGGTTGGGGATACTAGGAGAACATGGCCCACAGAATCAGTTGACCAGGACTCATGGGGATTCACAGAGATTAGAGAGTCTGTAAGGATTGACTAGGTTCTCTGCATATATGTTATAACTTAGTAGCTTGGTGTTTTTGTGGGATTTCTAACTATGCCCTGTTTTGTTGATATCCCTGGGAAGCCTGTTCTTTTTTTATATGCTTCTAGAAATTGCAAGAAAACACTGCTATGTGTAACATATGCTTTTCCTTTTGCTACTTTCATGTTTTCTTTTTTTAATTTTTATTTTTACTCTTCCTGATATCTTATATCATGATTGTAGTTTCCATTCTTTCTCCTACTGTTAGTCTCTTCCCCACCTCTCCTTTTCACCAGATCTTCCTTCCCCTCAAAAAAGAAATTAATAGGGAAAGAACAGGAGCTATGCTCTAAAGAGCTCTGACAACTTCAGTGTACTCTCACTATCTGGGATTTTATGAACCTTTGAAGTCAAAGAAGATGTTTTGCTGTATGTTTTGTCACAGACCAATGCAAATACTATTTGTAATATGTAACAGAAATACGCTTCATTGCTTAAGAATATCCAGACTTGCTACAGAGTATGAAAAACAAGTGGGACCAATGGATCTCAGGAGTTAAAACATTTGAGTCATTATTGAATACATCCCATGTGTGATCCAAGAATGGAATGCCAGAGAGAGATGCCTAATGCACATGCAATACTAAATGTCAAAGGCACAGACCTGCCATCAAACATTAAACATATATGAGATAACAGAGACATTGAATATTTATGACTTAATACATATACATAAGGTATTAGAAGCCAACAGTGGGAAGTTTTAATTAGTATATCCCTTTTGGTATCAACTTTCTTCTCCAAAGAACTACAGAAAGTCCAGGGATGCTCATGTAGCTCTTTGCTGAATTATAGCTGTGACCAAGCTGACTTGCTTTTGCATTCTTCATATATAATAAATGTATGTCATTGGCTCAAAGTATCTTCCATAAGATAGGGCATTGAAGTGCTGTCTATCAGAAATGTTAGCTGTGAGATTTTCAAAAATATCACTGTTTTATATGTTTCTCCCATGACTCTAGGAGTAATTAAATTGACAGTGTATTTTGACACAACCATTGTATCAAAAAATCATTTCCTACATAGAAAAATACACTTGTATTATTGCTTAGATTTTACTCTTATCTAAGAAGTATTTAATATGCTAAGGAAATACCAACAGTGATGTCCCACTAAATTTTCTTTTTATATTTACAATCAGAGTGAAGTGCATTAATTCAGTTGCTTCAAGCATGTTTTGTTTGTATGTTTTCTTAGGAGTGGTGCCTGGAGACAACTAAGATTGATCACCGTATAATAACATCCACTGCAATATAACTAACTCCTAGAGAGAGTTGTGCATTTTGTAATAATAACTCAAAAAACTAAGATAGCTGGCAGTGATCCTAAGACACAAGGAAACACAACTCCTACTATATAAAGGACCTGTCAAAGGGATTTCAATTTACAATTAGGGGATTAGTCTTTTGATTTTATTTATTTATTTATTTATTTATTTATTTATTTATTTATTTATGTATGTATGTATGTATGTATTTTGGTTTTACGTTTCTCTTTTAGCAGACTAATTGAGATCCCTTTGTGAAAATGCCTTTCACTATGTGTCTTTGCTTTGTGACACTAGTACATCAAAGCCAGTAAAATTTGCACACTGACTGGACGTACCAGAAGCTGTGGGAGTCCGCAAGCAGACATGGTGACCTTTATAGGTTGGTATACTCTATTTTGGATTCCAGCTAATTTTCTGAAATTTCCTAGGAAACCTCACAATTGTGTGTTCAAAGAATATAGGCAATTTCAGATTTCCAGATTTAGACTGTACTGTAAGCTTACAAGGATACATTTTATAATAATTGCTCTTGCTCACACCTGACTTCATTCTAACTGATATTCTATCCTTTTTATTATATAATCTATTATAAATGTAAAAGGGACTCAATATGTTGACTTTGAGCATTCTTTCTGACTGTACATTTTTGTGGAACTTGTATATTAAGAAATCTTTTGTGTCTAGAACATGCATTTAGGAAATATAGATGACAAGAGATTAAAGAGAAATTTGCCAGCCATACATTTAAAAGTCAATAATATGTATCCATTTTCATTTTCTGTTGCAAATGTTTCCTCATTTTTGTGTATTAGTTTGCAATTTATTTTAGAATTATATGTAGATGTAGATGTCAAGCCTAGAAATCAGCTTTCTTTCCATTTAATACATTATTAATATTCAATCATATAGAGGACTTACATACTAGTAATAAATGTAGTATACGAATAAAATTCAATCATGTATCTCCATATTGTAAGCTCTGGAGGGGAAGGTTTCCTGACTGTTTGGGGAACCAGACTATACCTGAAGCTGGGGTGCAGTGTGGGATGGTCTCTCCGCAGGATATAGCAATCCTGCTCCTTTCCTTCAGAGAGCCATTACAGCTGAGCTTTGCAGGCCCCAAAGTGTTGCCTCTTTAGCTTCTCTCTACTAAAGAGGAAATGCCAGCAGAAAAGTAGCAATCTCCTCTCACTCTGGTGAAAAGTTGTTACTTTTTTTTGTTCTGCCTTGCTCAGTCTCCCTAAGGGAATGTCTCAGCAAGGTTCTTTCTTCTCAGTCCCCTAAGGGATGTCTCTGCAAGGTTTTTCTGTTCTGCACCATTGAATGAAGATCTTCACCCAAGACTCTTTAGGAAAAGAGATTTATTTGGGAAGGAGGAGTCCAGGAGAGTGGCTGCCTCTGCCAGGGTGGGAAAACACAGTCAACAACTGAACAGGCAGAGGGGTTTATATAGAATTTCTTAGGGGCAGAGTTTTTCCAGGGAGAATTTCTGTTCGGGGATTGGCTAGTTTTTCAGCTCAGGGTATGGTTAGTTTCCTTGGTCAGGGGCTGAAATGGCTCTGATTTCGGGGCCAAATTGTGTTTCTTTCATTGGTTCTTTTTAGGCTTTTGGCTCTAATTTTAGGGCTAGGGCATATTTCTTTCACTGGTTCTGATTCTAGGTACAAAGAGTGTTTCTTTGGCACTGGTTTCAGAGTCAGGTCATATTTCTTGGGTTCTGGGCTCAGGGATAAAGTGTTTCTATCACTGGCTCAGGTTCCAGATCCAGGGGGGTTTTCTTTCATTGGCTCTGGGTTCAGGGTCAGGGTGTTCAGGGATTGGTTGGTTTCCTGCTCAGGGAATTGTTGGTTTCATTGGTCAGTTGGTCAGGGGCTGCGATGGCTCTGATTCTAGGAACAAAGTGTGTTCCTTTGACTGGCTCCTATTCCCTGTGCACATATGAACTACGAATTAAAATATTATCTCACATAAGAAAGACAACTTACAAAATTCTAGGAAGATCAATGTATCATAGCTTACAGGAATAACTGCTTTCTTCATGGGTGAAATTTATGATCCAGCCTGAAATCCATTTTAAAGTCACATTTTTATCTTCTTAAAAAGTGATAATGGGATAGATATTGTTAAGGGTAATATCTACTGGACACAATTATATTAGATATCTTGGAAGAAATCTCATATTTGGTATTTGGTTGCAAAGGATATCCCAAGAATTTTAAACATATCATATGTGTTTTGTTAATAAAGAGGAAATATATGGTCAGGAAAATAGATTAAATTTTTAAAAAGTTTTAGTTAACATTATTATTGAACATATAATTTTCTTTCTTTCTTTATTTTTAAAATTTTAAGTCTAATGTCAAATTTTATCTTATATTTTTTCAATTTGTTCACAATTTGAATTATTCATACTTTATTTTCTCTTTCCCTTTTCCTTTTTTTTTTTTGTCTTTTTAATTCTTGTTTTTGTAGCATCCAGATCAAACCAAGTATTACACATACTAGGCCAGTTGCTCTACTACTAACCATATTCCCATTCCCATTTATTCTTTAATCCTTTTGTGTCTTCATTTTTGCACAATGGAATATAAACAGTGTCAAATACAAGTTAAATATCCTATAGTTGTCTTTGTGAATTTATATTGTAGTATTGGCATTTATTGTAGTAAAATGTACATTTATCTTCAATGACTCCCACATCTTTTATGGTTTATGGTCTTATCTCAATCAGCTTGTTTGTTCTCTTTCCAGATCATTGTTGGTGTTTTCATTTTAAGATAACTTGGTCTTTATCTAAGTCTTTCTCTCTCTGCTCTGCTCTCCTCTTCTCTCTCTCATTATTTACAAAAATAAATTTTAGTTGTTTTCAGAAAGAGAGAGAGAGAGAGAGAGAGAGAGAGAGGTTATGGCTCCGGAGAATACTTTCCTTTATCTTCTAAGATTTAACAATCCCGTGAACATAGCGATGTTTGGTTTTGTTTTCTTCATGTCTTGTAACATTAAGCCTAACTACTCATTTGGTGGAGACCATCAACAACAGCCTTTGTCTTCTTATATGTTAATAATGGTGAAACTCATGACTCCGTTCTTGTCATAGCACTTCATTTCTGTTTTGTAATTTTCTAAAAGACAGCACACCATCTTGCTTCTGTTTAACTACATCAGGCTTAAACTCTGCTCATTTAATTTTACATGGAACTTGAATTGGATTTTTTTAACTGACTTATAAAGTGTGCAATCAAGAGATTATAAGTCTCATTCTCAGTATCCCATAGATAATAGGGAATTCATTCTAAATATAATCATACTTTTGAAAATTGTAAAAGAATAAGTTCATTAACAACATGTGTCCAGAAAACTTTGACCAGACAATTCTACTTTACAGAGGCTCAGCAATAATTAGTTATTTATATGAATTTATTTACATAAAATAGTCAATATATTTTATACCTTGATTGTCACCAAATCTTTGTTTTCATGCTCTCCCTCCTTTATTTTCTTCCTCTACCCCTTCCTTCTTCCCGCCCTCCCTCCCTTCCTTCCTTCCTTCCTTCTTCTCTTTTCTTCTCTCCACCACCCTTTTTTTACTTTATTTTCTGGGTCTTTCTTTGTAGCCTACAAAGCTGTTGAATGTAAAATGTAGCCCAGGCTGGCCTAGAACTCTCAATCTTTCTACTTCAATTCCATGAGTTATGCTATCATATGGTACCAATCACTTTGAAGTACAGAATATTGCTGTAATGATGTTAGTTGAATTTTAGAGAGAATTTCTTTTCAAATGTAAAATATTTTGCATCTATTTTTCTCATTATCAAAAACTTCATATAAAATATATACTTTTAGCTTTTACTTCTGATGAAAAATTTAGTGTCTGCAGAATATAAATAAATTTTTTGCACAGTTAGGAGTGTTGCTAAACTAACACATTCTTTTCTTGAACAATAAATACTGCCTTCTTTCACTAAGGTTCATAAGAATTCATTTATTTACATTAAAAATGTATCAAATTCATGTAAATGCACCCTCCCCCACACCCCCATACACACGCATACACATATCCGGTAACTTCAGTATCTTTGGAGCCTACCTTACAAGATAATATGTAACATAATTTGTATGTATTTAATAGAAACACAAATAAAATGCATTGATAAATCTATGTGTGCATATTTTAAATACTCAGAATATGGTCATAGTCTCAATGGCTGCATTGTCAACATTTCTTTGACTATACCTTGAAGGCCTTTCCTGAGAGGATTATGCTGTCAAGGATCTGTAGTAACTAAAGTTGCCTGGAGTAACATAAAGAACTTATGCATTCAGGCCCATCCACAAAGACAATTTAGAAACATCACAGAAAAACATCATGGTAATGAACTCTCTGACTCAGAATGGCCCTTATTTTCTTTTCTGATGGAGTTTCAGTTCACTTTGCTCCGAATCGACACAGAGAGTCTGTCACTTGTTCTTGAAGGCAATCTCGTTGATATTTCAATGATTAAAGTATGATAAGTGAAACCTTCCAGCTGCTATACCCCTGAACTGACCTGCTTCTGATAGCTCTGAATGTTGCACTTTCCCAATTGGAAATCCATTAAACCTAGCCTTCAGTCAGTGCACGCTGAGTAAAAATGATATGGAAGCAGATAGGATAATAAGAAAAGTCAGAAAGATCCAGGCCTGTTGGAATGTCATTTTCAGCAGCAGAATCTGTTGTTGCTGTTTGCATTAGAATTCACCAGATCCCCTAAGAACAATGGGGCTCATGTGTCGGGTATTCTTGTATTTTTTACAATTAGTAAATTAATGGTAACATCTTAAGCTTCTGGATTCAATGTGTCCTTACTTTTCTATTTCTAATACCAAACCAAAGCAGTGTCTTCAAACTTGCTGATCAATGGATGTGGAAGGCAGAGTATCAACTTTTTACCCTAAGTTCCTACACAAAACAAAATACAGCTTCAGAATAGACATTTTGTATATTAACAAGTACATATATATAACTCTAGGTATTATATTGTGCTACTTATAAATAACAAAAACTGGTGAAAAATAACACTATAAAATATTAAACACATGCATATATCATATTTCAGCATCATTCAACAAACAGTTTCTGAGTATATATTTTATGAATCCTACCTCAGGTATAAAAATGTCAATTAACTCATAGCCTGCTAAGGGAGACCAGCACAGAAACTGTTCTTAACACAAATACACAATGACTGCTGCAATAAAGGCATGAGGCGAATGCTGTGACATCACAGTGGATTACTTTGTTTGTTTTTTGAGTAAGGTGGGTGGCATGAATAGATCATTGATAGTATACATTTTTTTCTCCAATAGACCTCTACATATTATAGCGAAAGTTAATTTTCCAACATTTCTCTCTCTGTATTATGGTTTTCCAAAATTTAAAAACTGGCAAGGGCCTTTCTATGTAAGTTTTGAGGGTTTTGAATTTGATGGGTCTTTAAAGAGTATGCCCTTTGTATATGATTTCCCATTCCACGTTCTTGCCCTGTACCTCAGTCCTTCTCTCCACATTTCTTTCCTTCACAGTACTTTTTGTCTTCACGCCATATCTACCTTTCTCCTTCCTTTTCTTCTTCTTCGTCTTTGCTTCATAATGCCTTTTTATAAAGATGTATAATCTTCCCATATTCAGGCTTTCCCATTTTCACTGCCCTAACGGATCATCTGTCTATCATTATTGAAAATGGGGAGGGCTGTATAGCCAGGTGGCTCCTTTAGATTTGGAGGAGGCAGAGCATTAGTTTCTTGGTTGTACTGCAAATTTAAGCAAGCTCAGAGTGGCTCCTAGGAAGGATGAACAGAATTGCATTTTGATACACAAGTAAGAATCTGGGTTAGTAGTCTCCAAACCAAAATATTTAGTTTTGAGTTAATCTCTGTTAAACAAAGGAAAGATAATTTGGTAGCATGGAATATCAGAAAATTCAAATGCATAAAATTATGTAAAATTTTTGATGTTTGAGGGACTGGAGCAATGTATCAGTGGGTTAAAAGTCCTTTTTGTTTTTGCAGAGGACCTGAGTTAGGTTCTCAGCACTCATGTTGGACAGCTCACAACTCCCTGCATCTCTAGCTCCAGGGGATACAACACCCTCTTCCTTCCCCTGCCTGCAAGAGCATATACATGCCTGCACATACAAACATACATATACATATCCATACACCGATAGACAGGCATATATACACATATCCACATAGAGACAGACAGACATATCCATATACGGACAGATAGACATAAATATATCCACACACAAACAAACATATACATATCTACTAACAGACAAACATTCATAAATATATCCACATACAGACAGAGACTGACACATATTCATACACAGATCAACACACATAAACATAAATAATTAAAGGAACACTTCAGTTTTGGCTATGCAATGCTGTAATTGATGCCAATGCCACATTTGTAATTCCAGGCTGATAAAACTACCTTTTACTCTAAAATATGTCAAGAACCATCAAGGGTGCTCAGTGGTTAAGATCATGGACACCTCCTGCAGAGGATCCAGGCAAGATTTCTAGATCTTTTATTAGGCAGCTCATAAACACCGATAACCCCTATTCTGAAGACTCAGGCCTCTACATGCATTTACACACATATGCTGCACAGGCAGATGGGGACATGCACATATGCACATATACACACAAATAGAAATAAATACAAATGTTAAAAAGAGCTAACAATGGTAGACTAAAAACCTGTTAAATAGAGATGTGGATGTAGCTTAGTGGTAGAGTATTTGCCTAGCAAGTGCAACAAACCAGTCAACTAACAAACCATATCAAAACAGTTGCAGAAAAAAAAGAAAATGGATGAGACTTGTATAGATTACTGTGGTGATATATTGTGTACCCTAATAAAATTTGTCTGAAGATGAGAGAACAGAACAAGCCACTAGATTAAACATAGAGGCCAGGCAGTGGTGGCACATACCTTTAATCCTAGCACTTGGAAGGCAGAGATCATTCTGAATCTCATGGACTACATGAGATTGACTCAGTCTAGGAGAGAAAATGGAGCCAGGCAGTGGTGGCACACAGTTTAAAACTCAGTACTGGTACTTTGCTTCTTCCTATTCTCATGTGGTCTTCATTTATCATGGTCTCCTATTCCTTGTTCTCCCTCTTTGTTCTTGATCCAGCTGGGGTCTCCCTCTCCCCCAAGCTCTCTTTCCCTCGACCCTTGCCCTTCATTTCCCCCACTTATGACCAGGCTGTTCATGAAGATCTCATCCATTTCTTCGTCATTGGGTGATCCCCGTGTCTTTCTTGGGGTCCTGTTTTCCAGGTAGCCTCCCTGGTGATGAGAGTAGCAGTCCAGTCATCCTTGCTCCACATCTAGTATTCTCCTATGAGTGAGTACATACCATGTTTGTCTTTCTGAGTCTGGGTTACCTCACTCAGGATGATTTTTTCTAGATCCCTCCATTTGCCTGCAAACCTCATGATGTCATTGTTTTTCTCTGCTGAGTAATATTCCATTGTGTATATGTACCACATTTTATTTATCCATTCTGAAGAAGCAAAGTATTAGAGTGGCCCACAGAAATCCACAAAGATACTCCCACAATAGACTGCTGGCAATGGTCGAGAGACAGCCCGAACTGACCCACTCTGGTGATGGGATGGCCAAACACCCTAATTGTCATGCTAGAAACCCCATCCAATGACTGAGGGATCTGGAAGCAGAGATCCACGGCTAGGCCCCGGGCGGAGCTCCAGGAGTCCAATTAGTGAGAAAGAGGAGGGTCTATATGAGTGAGAATTGTTGAGACCAAGGTTGGATAAAGCAAAGGGACAAATAGCCAAATGAATGGAAACACATGAACTATGAACTGTCTCACCCATTCAGAGGGCCTGATCCAGTTGGGGGCCCCTCAGCCCCCAACTGTTTGGGAGGCATCCAGGCAGTGGGACCGGGTCCTGCGCTCATTGCATGAGTTGGCTGTTTGAACCCTGGGACTTATGCAGGGTTGCTTGGCTTGGCCTGGGAGGAGGGGACTGGCCCTGACTGGACTGAGTCTACCAAGTTGATCTCAGTCCTGGGGGGGGGGGAGGCTTTGCCCTGGAGGAGGTGAGAATGGGGGGTGTGCTGGTGGGAAGGGGAGGGAGGCAGGAGGGGGGAGAACAAGGGAATCCGTGGCTGATATGTAGAACTGAATGGTATTGTAAAATAAAATTAAAAAAACAAAAATCTCAGTACTGGGAAGCACACATGCCTTTAATCGCAGGAAGTGATGGCTGGGCGGAGAAAGGTCTATAAGGCGTGAGGAGACAGGAACTAAAGGCTCTTCAGCAGAAGCATACCTTTTAGCTTAGAGGCTTTTTTGGCTGAAGTCTTTTCAGCTTAGAAACTCATTTGACTAGAGGCCTGTTGGCTGAGGCCTTCTCAGGCTGATGAGTTGGCGAGGTGAGAAGTGGCTGTGGCTTTTTCCTTTGTCTCTCTGATCTTTTGGCATTTACCAATATCTGGTACTGGGTTTTTTATTATAAGACCTTTAGAAATTCCAACAACAATTACTAATACTTTAACCTGTTGAACTCCTAATGAGCTTTCTGCTGTACAATTTTAAAACCTGGAGATATAACAATACTTAAAAAGATAGGAAATGTCAGGTACACTGTATGGCAACATTAAGATAATCTTGAAATTTTAATGATAGGACAGTTTCAAAATAGTATAATACTTTAAAGATTTATTTGTTTTTATTTTATATGTGTGAATGTTTGTCTGCATGTATACATATGAATCATGTACATGCCTTGTGCCTACTGAGGCCAGAAACAAATGTGGGATTACCTGGAATGCTAGTTACAGACGTTTGTGAGCCTTCATGTGGGTGCTTGGAACCACACCAAGATTCTCTATAAGAGCAGTAAATGCTTCTAACTGCTGAGAAATCCATAGGTCCCCAAATGCCATGGTCTTGCTTCAACTGTATATTTGTGGATTAGATCATCCCAGAGAAAGAATGTGCATTGAAATTAGTTGGTGTTCCCAAAATGAATAAAGACCAAAACCTAAGCACCTAAGACAGTGGGGATTAAGGAAGACTGCTTGAGTCTATTGTCAAAGAGGGACTGGGTGGCCAAAAGTGATTTATTATAGCTAATAAACTTGGCCAAGAGGTTAGTGAACCCAAAAATTAATCTTACCCAAGAGATCACAATGACAGTTCTATGAGAACTTGTTTTAAGCAAAGCCAACTAATTCCTGAAACACTGCTAAGAGGTATATAGTCATATGCAGCTGCAGAAAACATGAGTTAGTAGATTCAAAGCTGGCTTTATCCATAGAAGGGCCACTTCGATGCAGAGAAACTAGCATGGACATGTTTGAATACTTAAGTGACAAATGGCCTCTGAAAATGCATCTCAATATTGTGTCACAAAATGCAAATGTAATTTATGAGTGTTTGGAGAGCATCTGCCTTGTCCCTGATATCCTGGTAGACCATCCGCTACTTCATTGTTCTACTTTTCAGTTTGAAGCTGTTAAGTTTTCAAGTTCAAAATCAACATGAAAGGCAGCCCGAGGAGTTTATTTTTTCCATGTATAAACACTGGAACACGTTGGCACTTCAGAGGACATTTGTTCCCTGTCAACACTTCGTTGGTGACTTAAGATTCCTTTATGTTGCTCTTGGCATGGAGAGAGCCACCAAAGCTGAAACAATGAACTGAAATGCATAGTGCTCTAACCTCGATTGTGTTGCTATATTTGCTTTTCCCTTAGAGCAGCAGACCCTACGGCAGGAAAGGGAGAGAATACTTAAATGCTTTGCCAAGCTGTCTACACCATGCCTTGCCACTGAATGGTGATGAAAAAATCTGTATTCAGCTAGTTCTTGACTTGGGACAAACTAATATTTAGTTTATATTTATTTTTCATATTTAATTAATATTTTTTAATATCTTCAGTTAATACTTAGTTTAATTTACTAGCATATTACTCTCAAAGAAGAATTAATAAGTCATGGAAGGCTATGAGCATAATATGTAACCACTTCCTCGAATTTAATGTTTGTTTTGACCATTAATTAGATACAAAGTTGATATATAATATTCTTTTGTGAACATATTTAAATATCTTATCCTTATTTTAGCAGAAAACACGGCATAAAATAAAGTGGTCATCCAACATTTAAAATGTAAATATAATACAGCACGATATTTCCTCATTAAATAAAATTATTCCATTTTACTATTATACATTGTAAAAATTAAAGTTGAAGTAGCTTCTTTTATTGCAGATAGATTTAAAATAAAGGGAGAAAATAAAAAAATAGGTACTGTTGTTCTTTTAATATATTTGAAACAGTTGTTTGTGTTTGTCCTAAATGTTAAAAGTATACATACATAATAGTGACTCTAACTTATAATTTAATTGATATGTAAATCAGGAATAGATGAAGTATTTAATTTGTAAGAACACTATTTCATAGCTCAGGGTCGCTTACAAAAGACTGGAAGTTCAAAGTTGTTCCTCCTTCAAGTCTAGCAGTTATCATGATTAACTAAAAAGTCACAAGTAGCATATTTTTGGCATCGGTTTAAGTCTGTTTTTAACATATTCATCACACATAACGAGCTTAGGGATTTTTCTCAAATGTTGTGATTAATGTTCACCTTTTCATGAACCTTAAGCTTAGAAAAATATCAAAAGAAAAAAAATATCAGGAAATGACAAGAACTCAACAATAGGTCTTTTAAATCCCTGGTTGTAAGGACCTCAATTGTGTCAGTGGTGTGATGCAGTTTCCCTGGGGGACAATCCTACTGCCTAACGGGCTACAAAAAAGCTTTCACAGAGCCAGGAAACACTATCAGCCCACAGACACTCTGGTACTTAATAGGCATTAGCTTTCACCTTTGCAAGAACTTGGTTATCAACACATCATTCTGAGAATGACTTCAGAAATATGAACTGCGATCCCACGGTAGAGGGCTGTGATTATTAACATTTTTTTCTTTAGGCTATGTCTTATCATTTTAGTATTATTAATATTTTTGTTTGTACCCAATAAAAACTATTTTCTTCATTAAATGAAAGGACAACTTGATGTCACCTGAGCAGCAAAGAACAGCAAGTGTTTTGGATGAGTCAAAGTGCACTGGATGGAGGGAGGTCTAGCCTGAAAGTGTGAACTACCCTGTTGTGGAAACTGATAATTCATAATGGGAAGACAGAATGGTGGATTCCTTTATCATGACCCTGTATGAAGCACATTGCCCAGCCGTATACTACAGAGCCATGTTTTCTGAATTTATGATAAACAAATGACATAATAAAAGACAGGAGACCGTCAACTTCCATTGATTCTACCTTTGTGGAATCTAAATGTCTATGTTCAATATAAGATATGGGTTACCATGTAAACCTTGTTATACTATATGATGAAGACTTTTTTTTTTCATTTCATGCATGTATATGAGTGGGTGTGTGTGGTATATCAGTGTTTGTGTGTGAAGGCACATATACTGTAGAAGGCAGAAGAAGACATTGGCTAACATCCTCTATTATGTTCCACATTATTCCCTTGAGACAGGGTCTCTCATTGACCTGAAGCTGGTCTGATGATCAGCAAGCCCCATGTATCCCCCAGTATTCATTCCCCATAGCACTGGAGTTACAGTCACATCTAGCTGTGCCTGGATTTCTATATAGGTGATGAGATCTGAACTCAGTCCTGTTGTCACAGTAAGTGCTGTTACCCAAGAGCTATATCTCCAGCCCCTTAATCCCCTCTCTGTATATTCTCCTTTGCATTCATCCTGTGTCAATATTGAGGGTTTTTTTTTTTTTTATTGCTAGGGTGCTTGTATGGTTGAATGAAAAAAATGTTTATGTAAATAGTTTACTCTCCAAACTTCTCTTAATTTTAATGGGTAATTACAATAAAATGATAATGTGGTATTTTCTAGAGGTAAACACGAAGATATAAAGAGAATCAAAGGAATAAAACACATTCATTAGAGATGGACAAAGAGAGCAGAGCGCTACAGTCCCTTTGGTGATGCAATCCCACCTGTGCCATTTCCTGTAGCATTCCTGAGAAGATTGACAAGCACTGGTCAAGGGATGCTGGCCTCCATCTAGTATGTTTCCTACCCTACTACACTGCTGTTGTCTCCTCAACACCCACCTACATCAACAGTGATTTCCTCTGGCAAAGGACATACTAAGTGGGTCTGATCATCAGGCAGAATGCCTCATTGTTTTTTTCTCTGCATGAATATCTAAACTGAGATGATAATTTCCTGAGTTTATGAACAATGACTCATGATTTGCCTAGAGGTTTAGGACAAGGAAGAATTATTAGAAGGCTGAGCATTAATAATCTTAAAATGTGTATTTCAGAATTGTGTTCAGTTGTATATGTGTGTGAGCATGAGTGTGTGGTGTATGTATGTGTTTATGTGGGTGTGTGAACATGTGCATGCATATGAGTTGCCAACAAATATTCTCCTTCACGGATCTTCACCTTATTTTATGAGACAGTGTCTCTACCTGAACCTGGAGCTTACTGATTAGGCTAGGATATCCTGTCAATTAGTTCCAGGATACAATTGTTGGGGTTACAGATGTGTACCACTGTTCCTAGCTTTAGACATGTGTGGCAGATGTTTTACCTAGTGAAACGTCTCCCCAGGCCCTAATTTGAATGCTAAACATGCACATATAATGCAGAACAACTCACTTTGTATAGTACTTCCCAAGAAGCCTTGAAAAAATATTGACCTTAGATGGAACTGAATTCATTTCTTCCACCAACTCAAAACCTTTTTGAAAAAGCCACATGAACAAATTATCTGCAACAGTGACGATGAAAGCAATGCATAAACTAAACAATATGGATATCTCATTTGCTGTGTTTGCATTGGTAGATACAGCTGCCAAGGCTTGGGTGGGAAAGTATCCTCAAACTGCTGTCAATGGAATACTGGACGGGAAGAGAGATGTTGTCACTCATGTTTTTAGGTTTGCTTTCTCCATTGCTTTTGCTAGTTGTCCCATTTGCGCAACCCTCAGAAGCTTTATGCATTCTATAGGCTACTAACAAGAATCAAGAATTCAGTTTCCTAAGTGTGTTCATCACAGCATCACGGCTGATGAGATTCCGTGTTCTTGCCTTGTACCCATTTACCAGAAGCAATCCACCCTATATATTGGCATGTTTTTATATTGTGCTACTCAGCTTTCTGTTACTGTACAAAATGGCTAAATCAACTAACTTAACAGAAAAAAAAAAACAACTCTCATTTTGAAACCCAGCTTTGGAGGACTGAGTCTGTCAGTTGGCTCTGTGTCTTTTCAGCATGTGGAAGGTAGTACTCATATCTAAAGAATGTTAACAGAGGGAGAGTTTCAACTCATAGCAGCTGGTCAACAGTGATAGACACCAAGAAATCAGTGTCTCAGGACCACCTTCATAGACACATCAATAATGACCATCCAACCTCCCTCTTAACTCCACGTTTAGAAATGTCAGCACCTCCCCAACAGTGCCAGAGGATGGAAACCAGGCTTTTAACCTGTGAGCCCTAGGGGGACATGTCCATATCACATCACTTGAAAATTAGTTGCAGTGTCAGACAGAAGATAATACTATGTTCAACGCTGTAAATCATCCCACCAAGTTTTAATATTTAAGGTCTAGGTTCACAGTTGTGGCCTCTGTTTTATCAAAGATTAAGGAATTTAACATTTCCAGTAAATAAACCCATTAAGTACAAAATGTGGTCTTACTTTTATTATACTAAATTTATAGGGAAAAAAAAACTATAGATGTCAATGTTAACCAAGAATACTGATTCTAAATGCTCAGAGGAAGTAAACGTGAATTTTGTACAAACACAATGGAAAATAATAGTTTCTAATGGCTGTTTTTTTTTCATTTAAATACTCCAACAATTACACCCAAGAAAGCATTAACCCTAATTTCCGTTAAATATCACCTTACTAAGTTTCAATCTTTCAACTCTTGAGTATTAAATTCTCCCTCAGTTTCAAAATGATCAACATTGCATGTTGAGAAACATAATTATTAAAACCATGATGTGCTTTGCCTGTGGCCTGATCCTGTGGACTCATGAATTATAGACTTGGTTCTGAGGATAGTACAGCAAGAGATGGTGTAACTTTTGAGAAGTGAGAACTTGTGGGAATGTTTTAACTTACTGAGGGTGTGGTCAATGGGACTCTCATGAATCCTACTACAGTGGAACCCTCAGGTTTCGTGAGAATTCATTTATTTGTACAATTAAAAACAGCAGCTGCCTTTGTACGTGTGATAAGGCATTATATAACGATGGGAGCCTGGCCCCTGAATAGGTCTTTGGCTTCCTGCCTACTGATGTCATTCCTCTCTCCTGCATCCTTTCTTCACACCCCTCAAAACAGTGCAATACAACATGGGGTGACCCAGCCAAAACAGGCTCTCAGCAGGCCCAGTAACATTCTATGTAGGCATTAAGCCTCATAAAATATGAGAGAAATAAACTTAGGTTCTCTAATAAGCTGTCTAGTCATTGACATTTCAGTGCAGGAATTTGGAAGTGGAGTAATTCAGACCACAAGAAAGGACAGGCACTCATCTCATACTTCATCATAAAAACCTCATATTGATGGTAGCAATGCCGTGTTTCTCACATATGTTGTGAACATTTTCAGTGTTTGACTTGTCACTTTTTGTATTCTTGTCCTGCAGTCTGTCCAACTTGCCACCTTTTCTTCTTTTTAGTTTTATCTTTCGAACATCATTCATCATGTTTATGAATTTCTAAAGGTGTTCACATTTATTTAATTCTAGTACATTTCTGGATGATCACAATGTATAGTCTTTTATTGACAAGTAGCTTATGAAATAGACTTGACACACACTCAACTTTAAGCCTCATTGAGTTAAGTGGAATTAGGAAATAACATTAGGATGAGAGTTAAGGCTGCACTATTTTAATTATGATCTAAAAATAACAACAAAAAATACACTTGAAAGGACCTCCAAATCAAAAGTCTCATATTGATTACATTAAACTTGATTCCTTAATTTCTACTGTAGAAGATAAAATATTTATGTACTTTACTCTGTATAAGATCATTTATTTTTACTTTTGCGAACTTGAATTTTAGTTGAAGGAAAACATACAAATGCAGTGGATGCTATTCTATAATGAAATACAAGTAAATCTTTATATATTTTTCACAGAAAATGTTTATTAATGCATGTCTGCTTTTTTATCAGATGCATATCACGTATTACATTATTTATCACAAAAAACTGTGATCAATATTATTTTCATATGCCTATTGGAATGCCATACTTTGTTTATTTTTAAATAAAAGAAAGCATTTAATTTGGCATATGTTTTCAGAGGTTACAATCCGTGATGGCAGAATGAAGGAACAGCTAAGAGCTCACATCTCGACCCACAACCACAAGGCAGGGGAATAACACTGAAGCATCATACAAGTTTTTTTCAAACCTCAGATCTTGTGGCACACCTTTTCCAACAGACACACGTCCTAATCCTTCCCAAACATTTCCACCAACTAGTGACCTAATTTATGAGCACATGCGGGGCATTCTTATTCAAAGTACTACATTCCAGTATGTGTGTGTGTGTGTGTGTGTGTGTGTGTGTGTGTGTGTGCATGTGTGTGTGAAA
>CABHPP010137303.1:0-22500 GCA_902168425.1 Peromyscus attwateri
CCCCCCCCCTTTTTTTTCCCTTCCCCCTTTGATTCTGGATTTCCAAGCTTCCAATACTTCCTAGTCCTAAAAACAAAACAAAAACCTGGTTTATTTCATCTATAGTGTGGCCAGTTGTGTCGCTGTTTTCCAACCTTTGTTACACTCTTAAAGGTGTAATTGTCATTTAAGTCCTTGAACATCTGAGTAAAAAGGAACCCAGTGTTAGGCTTTGTGGTTCTTCTCTGCCTTTACTTTTGAAAGCTTTTGTGACGGATATTGTAGTAGACGTCCTTTTATCAGAAATCTGCAGTTATAACAAACTGCTCTTTAACCTTCTTTAGGGGAAAGGTAAATAACACTTTAAGTAGATCAGTCATGTCAAGTTTGTCTGGAGTGGCATGGAACAGTCGATTAGGTGAGTGTAGAAAGTTTGAAGCTGTAGGAGAAAATATGAAGAATGTAACTTTGAACCTAAAAAATTAAGTCACCTTTTAGGAATTAAAAGCTTGTATATTCCTGTAAAACTTGTTATACTTGAAGTTACATGTTAAACCTTATAAACTTTAAGTGTGATTTTTATGTTAAATTTACAGAAACTTAAGTATTCCCTTAATCACTGAAGGAAAACCTTTATTTATTACCTAGAACAATTGTATAACTTGCTGTTAGAAATTTTGGTATTGGTTGGTTATTGGTTTCATGGGTTTTTGTATAGGATAGGATCCTAAAATTCATGTGGGGAAGTAATTTCAAATAAAAGTTAAGTTGAAAATGAAAAAAAAAAAAAGAAAATATGTAAATTATTTTGACTTCACAGGAACTTATAGTTGAGAGACTTTGGAATTTTGTAGACACTTTGGATATTTTAGAGAGGCTTAAACTGAGAAAGAAACTGGATATTTTAAAGAACTCTCCAAAGTTGTACTCTGACCTTTACATGTACACTTTTGCATGTGTGCCTATGCACATGCACACACACACACACACACACACACACACATACACACACACACACACACACACAGAGAGAGAGAGAGAGAGAGAGAGAGAGAGAGAAAGATTTGTAACTAATCCTTATTAATGCTGTGCAGTTTTTAAGATGTTTTAAAATGACTATTCATTTGTTTACTTATTGTGTAGTGTCTGTGTTTACATGTGTGCACATGTATATGTACATGCACATGCATGCCATGCAGGTAGAGGTCAGAGGACAGTTATGTCGAGGTGAATCTCACCTTCAAAGTATATACAGATTCTCGGACTTGAACTCACATTGTCAGCATTCTCACTGGTACTCTCTAGGTGCAGTCTATGAACTCCCCACTCTGTAAAACAGCACACCAACCTTGCTTCTATCATGTGTAACTCAGAAGTTGGCAGACACTATTTGAGGAATCTGAGAACACCTTCAGCCTAACAGGAAATGCAAGAAGATGGATAACCAGAAGGCTTAGCCCTCTGCAGGTCACGCAAGTCTCTTTTATGAGCTCAGAGGCTCCCCTTTTCAGGGAAAAAACCCTTAAAATTAACTACACACTTCACAGTGGTCCCAATTTTACTGAAATAAAAATGAGCTCTTAGGGGTCTAGGCAGAAGGTGATCAAGAGTCCGCTCCTATTTTCCTAAGTGTGGACCTTGAGTGGCAATTGTATACTTAAAGTTCTAGCTCTCAATTCTTTCTGATAGTGGATAGCCAGATTTCTGGAAAGAGATGTTTATTGAACTTAGTTCAAATATGTAAAAAAGTTCACTAACACCTCCCTTATGGTTAATATTATCAGCTCAATAGGATTTAAAATCACTGTGGGAAAAATGGGTGTATTTGTAAGATACACCCTAAATGTGGACAGCACTGTCCCCTGGCCTGGGATCTTGGGCTGAATAATAAAAAAAAAAGAAATCCAGCTGAACACTAGCATGCATCACTCTCTGCTTATTGATGGGAAATCCAACCAGATCCCTCACACTCCTGCTGCAACAATGCCGTCTCTGCCATGATGGACTGCTCTCAAAGTGTGAGCCTAAGTAAATTCTTCCTTTTGAAAGTTCTTTTGTCAGTTATTTTGCTACAACAGTGAGGAGAGTAACTAATACAGACAACTGGTACCAAGAGTAGGGTTCTCATTCTGATAAAACTGACCATGTGGTTCTTATGCCTTTGGAACTAGCTTTCAGGATCAATGAGGAAGAGTTTGGAACTTGGGGCCAGAAAAACCCCACAATGAGATAAGCAGAGTTCAATGGGCCATTGTGCATGGAGTTTGAAAGGCCAGGATGCCTAGAGAAATGTAGACAGTGGAAGCCCAGCTCATATAATTTCAGAAGGTAACAACGACTCTATCAAGAACTGGGCTATAGGACATTCAACTTTATATTCCTGAAAAGAATCTGTCTGCATCATTCATGTTTCCTGATAATTTGGGCAAGGTTGAATTTAAAAGTAATGGATTAATTTGTTTGGTGAATGAACTTTCAGGACAGCATAGCATTCTAGTGCAGAGTGAGAGAGAGCAACAAGAGAAGCAAAATATATGAAAAATATGAAGTGGGTAAAGGAACAAGTTCAAAGTTACACACAATAAAGATTTGAGAGCAACTAGTTGTTAATGAGATTAATGCCATTAAAGAGAATTGCAGGTCTCTGCACTGCAGCAACAGGAGAGGTAACCTGAGGCAAGGTCTACCAATGGAAGGCTCCATCTTGTGAAAATAAAAGTTTATTTGAAAGGAGAGAGCCTATAGTAAAAATGCTGCTGGAACGGTTCCTTGTTCAATATAACCACTTAGGAAAATGTTCCCCAGGATCAGCACACAGGGGCTGGCCTACAAGGCCTGCTTCATCCTGAGGAAGCAGCAGAATGTGGCAACATTGTCCATGTGGCATTGATTTTTCAAGAATAAAAAAGATGAAAGACTGAGGGATTCATGGAGCCTTTCTTGTGCCACTATTCCAGAGAGCCATTGTTTAATTTGTGTGTGCACTTGTGTGTGTGTGTGTGTCTGTGTGTGTCTGTGTGTGTCTGTGTGTGTCTGTGTGTGTGTGTGTGTGTGTGTGTGTGTGTGTGTGTGTGTGTGAGAGAGAGAGAGAGAGAGAGAGAGAGAGAGAGAGAGAGAGAGAGAGGAGGGAGGGAGAGAGATCAGGGCTCCTGCCAGGATATCCTGAAAGACCATTGTGTGAAGCTGTGGAGGTTCAACCTAAGTTGCTATAGAGACTCTCGGATGGTGAATGTTCCAGATGCATGGGACACTGAGGAAAGTAGAGTGCATAGAGAGGAGCTAGCCCAAGAGAAAGCAGAGCTGGAGTGGCAGGGGAACTTACACACGTATGAGCCTATATGATTCCATTTCCAGCCCCAGATGCCTATAGGAAGCTGCATGGTTTGATGTTTTCTCTGCTGGGTTTCAGTCTTGCTTTGGTCTGATCTTTCCTTGCCATGCTCCCATGCCTCTCCCTTGGAATGGGTACATTTACTCTGACAATATAGGGAGAAAATATTTAGTTTTTTTTTTTATTATTGTATGTGGGATGACTCATCCCTAGCAAGCTTGAGGGCCAGCTGGCCCAAACCAGTAAAAAAGATACTTTCTGAGAGCTAACCTGGTTTGCCAAAGGGCCTTAGCAACAGTAGCTGAGACATGATCTGGAGATGACCTGGACCAATGAGAGGCAGCCATGTCACACCAGCAGATGCATATTCATCAGACCTCCCCCCAGGGTGGGGTGGAGGGTATATAATGCTTGCCTCTAACTGAATAAACTGAGCTTGTTGTTTCAACATTCTCCCAGAGTCTGTGTTGTTGACTCTGCACCTACTTGGCCCCTCCCCCAAGGGGAACAACAGCACAGGACCCTGCCACAATTGTACAGAGGGCCCAGATTTTCAAATCATGTAGAATGTCAGAAGAGACTTTAGGAATAAAGGAGGGAGAAGAAACCCAGGTCAAAGGCACAAAAAATATTTTTAACAAAATCATAAGAGAAAATTCAAGGTACAGGAAGCATACAGAATACAAAATAAACTGGACCAGAAAAGAACTTCCTTTTGGCACATAATAATCAAAACACAAAATATACAGAACACAAAGAAAAGAATATTAAAATTAGAAAGGGAAAAAGATCAAGAAACATATAAACACAAATGTATTAGAATAATATCGAATTTCTTAATGGAGGCTTTAAAAGCCTGTAGGGCCTGGAGAGATGTGCTACAGATTCCAAGAAACCATGTATGTCACACAGACTATTATACCCAGAAAAACTTTCAATCACCATAGATGGAGAAAATAGGACAGTTCATGATAAAACCAAATTTAAGCAATATCTATCTACAAATCTATAGATAGCAATATCTACCTACAAATCTGTCTATACACAGAAGGAAAACTCCAACCTAAAGAGATTAACTACACCCAAATAAACACAAGGAATAAATAAAATCAAATGAGCAAATCAAAATACACACACACACACACACACACACACACACACACACACACACACACACACACACCCCAAACACACAAAAAGAACCAACAAACCAACCAAAACTGCTCATTGCTATCTCTCAACATTAATGGTTTCAGTTCCCCAGTAAAAAGACACAGACTAACAAAATGGACATGAAAATAGCATCCATCCTTTTGCTGCATCCAAGTAACACACCTTCACATCAAGCATAGATATAACCTCAGAGTAAAGGGGTGGAAAAAGAAATTCCAAGCAAATGGATCTAAGAAGCAAGCTTATGTAGTCATTTTAATATCTGCCAAAATATACTTCAAACCATTTATAGCAAGCCCACCTACCAAAGTCACTATATACTCATCAAAGAAAAAAACCCACTGAGATGACATTGCAATTCTTACCATCTATGCACCAAACATAGGGCCATTCAAGTTCATAAAAAAATACTACTACAGCTTAAATCACATGTTGATTTTCACACATGGATAGTGGGAGACTTCAATGCACAACTCTCACCAATACATAGATCATCCAGAGGAAACTAAACAGAGAAATGCTGGAGTTAACTGATATTATAAACCAAATGGACCTAACATACATTCACAGAACATTTCACTCAAACACAAAAGAATATACCTTCTTCTCAGTACCTCATGTAACTTTCTCCAAAACTGACCTCAAAGCAAGTCTCAACAGATATAAGAAAGTGTAAATAAATCCTCCATTCTACTTGACAACCACAGATTAAGCTGGATATCAACAACCCAACCAACAGAAAGCTTACAAACTCATGGAAACTGAACATCTCACTACTGAAGGTGAATGAAAAATGGGTCAAGACAGAAATTAAGAAAGAAATAAAAGACTTCTTAGAATTGAATGAAAATGAAAATACAGCCATACTCAGTCTTAAGGGACACAATAAAATGGTTCTAAGAGGCAAGATCATAACATTAAGTGCCTACACAAAACAAACAAACCAACAAACAACAAAAACAAACTGGAGAGATCTCATAATAGCAACTTAACATCACACCTGAAAGCTCTAGAACAAATTGAAATAATCTTGTCCAAAAGGAGTAGATGGCAAGAAATAATCAAACTCAGGCCTGGAATCAATAAAATAGAAAGGAACAAAAAAAAAGAATTAATAAAATAAGGAATTGATTCTTTGACAAAACCAATATAATTGACAAACCATTATCTAAATTAAATAAAAGGAGGAGAGAGAGACTATCCAAATAACCAAAATTAGAGTTGAAAAGAGGGGTATAACAGATACTGAAGAAATACAGAGAATTATAAGGACATAATTAAAAAACCTGTAGCCCACCAAATTGGAAAATCTGAACAAAATGGATAATTTCCTCAATACATACCACCTACTAAAGTTATATCAGCACCAGATAAGCAGTTTGTTCATAACCACTATCACTAGTGACATAGAAGCAGTCATTAAAAGTCTCCTAACAAGAAAAAGTGCAGGGCCACATGATTCAGTGCCGAAATCTACCAGATTTTTAAAAAGAGTTAATGTCAATACTGTTCAAATTATTCCACAAAACAGAAGCAGGAGGGACATTGCCCAATTCATTTTATGAAGCCACTATTATCTCAATGACTAAACCATGTAAACCCCAAAGAAAGAGAATTACAGAGCAATTTCCCTTATAAGTATAGATGCAACAATTCTCCATAAAATACTTGCAAACCAAATCCAAGAACACATCAAAAAGATTATCCACCATGACCAAGTAGGTTTAATCCAAGAGAGGCAGGGATGGTTCAACATATGTAAATTGATAAATATACTTCACTATATAAGCAGACTAAAAGACAAAAACCACATGATCATAAAAGGCCTTTGACAAAACTTAACACCTCTTCATGATAAAAGTGTTGGTGATATTAGGGATACAAGGGACATACATGAAGATAATAAAGGAAATTTATAGTAAGCCCATAGCCAACATCCACTTGAATGGAGAAAAACTCAAAGAAATTCCACTAAAATAAGGAACAAGACAAGGTTGTCCACTCTCTCCACATCTATTCAACATAGTACTTGAAGTCTTAAGTAGAGCAGTAAGACAACTGAAGGAGATGAAGGGAATACAAATTGAAAAGGAAGAAGTCAAAGTATCTTTATTTGCAGATGATATGATAGTATATAAAAGTGACCCTAAAAATTCCATTGGGAAATCCTACAGCTAATAAACACTTTCAGCAGAGTAGCTAGTTATGAAATAAACTCATACACAAAGAGTGGCCTTTCTACATACAAATAACAATCATACTGAGAAAGTAATCAGATAAATAATATATTTTACAATAGTCTCAAATAATAAAATATCTCAGGGTAAGTCTAACTAAGCAAGTGAAAGACTTGTATGATTAAAAACTTTAAGACATTGATGAAAGAAATTGAAGAAGATATGAAAGATGGAATGCTCCCCCATGTTCATGGATTGGCAGGATTAATATAGTAAAAAGGGCCATCCTACCAAAAACAAACTACAGATTCAAGGCAATCCTCATCAAAATTCTAACAAATCTTCACAGATCATGAAAGGACAATTTTTAGCTTCATATAGAAACACACACATATATACAAAACAAAGAAACAAACAGGAAAGCAACAGGATAATGAAAACAATCCTGAATAATAAAAGAACTGACGGAGGTATTACAATCTCTGATTGATTTCATGTTGTACTATAGAGTTATGGTTATAAAAAACATCATGGTATTGGCACAAAAAACCCATTTTGATCAATGGATTTAAATTGAATACCCAGACAAAAGTCCACACACCTATGGATACCTGATTTTAATTAAGAAGCCAGAAATACACACTGGAAAAGAGATAGCATCTTCAACAAATGGTGCTGGTCAACCTGAGTTGCTGTACATATAAGATTTCAAATAGATCCATGCTCATCATACTGAACAAAACTCAACTCCAAATGTGTTAAAGACCTCAACATAAAACCAGATATGCTGAACACGATAGAAAAGAAAGTGGGGAATAGCCTTGAACTCATTGGTATTGGAAAAGACTTTCTGAATAGAATCTCATCAGCACAGGCATTTAAGTCAGCAATTAATAAATGGGAACTCATGAAACTGAAAAGCTTCTGTAAGGCAGAGGACATTGTCATTTAGACAAAGCAGCAACCTACAATAGGGAAAGATTTTTTTTTTACCAACTACACATCTGATAGAATGATAATATCCAAAATACATAAAGAACTTAAAAATAAGATATCAAGAAACTCAATAACACAATTAAAAATTGCATAAAGATATAATAATAGAATTCTCCAAAGAGGAAACTCAAATGGCTGAGACACACCTAAAGAAATGTTCAATATCCTTAGTCACCATGGAAATGCAAATTAAAACCACTTTGAGATTCTATCTTATATCTGTCAGATTGGCTTAAATCAATAACACAAATGATAGCTCATGCTGGTTGGAATGGGGAGTAAGTAGAACACTTATCATAGCTGATGGTAATGCAAATTTGTACAGCTATTATGGAAAACAGTATGGAAGTTCCTTAGAAAGATAGTAATCGATCTACCTCAAGATCCATCTATAGCACTCAGGCATACACCCAAAGGATGCCTCCTCCGACCACAGAGATATTTGCTCAGCCATGTTCATTGCTGCTCTATTCCTAGTATCGAGAAACTAATCAACTTAGATGTCCCTAAACAGATGAATGGATAAGAAAAATGTGGTACATTTATACAATGGAGTATTACTCAACTGTCACAAAATAAATGAAATTCACAGGTGGAACTAGAAAAAAAATTATCTTGAGTGAAGTAATCTAGGCCCAGAATGCCCAATATAGTATGTACTTGCCTATATATGGATATTAACTATTAAGTCAATGATAAACAAGATACAATCCATGTAACTACATAGGTTAAGTATAGAGTAAGGGGCTGGGGGAGGGGTGACAGATCTCCTTAGGAAAAGGAAACAGAATAAATATTTATATGTGGATTGAAGGGGAACTGGAACAGGAGGATCAGTGGGGATGGGGAGAGCAGAGAGGGAAGAGGGAGAAAATACACGGATTGATTCCTAAAACTAAGAACCATTTGAGAAGTAGTATGAAAACCTAATATAACAGAAGCTTCATAAAATATATACATATATGGAGGGGTTCTAAATGAAATTGTCAAATAATGGGGGAGGTACATTCCCAACTGGACAACTCTTGGTACCAAATGATTTTTCCAGTACCCAGAATGGGTTACATCTAATTGAGTTGCTGACCAAAGGGGTTCTAATAGAACCTCCAAACACCCAGACACTTGCCAAGACTATAGGTTGTTCTCCACAAACTGATGTTAAGGTCTCATTGCTGAACACACATCTACACAACTCATTGAACATGGAAAAGTCAAGCTCATGCCTACACAGAGCATTCACCACTATATTCCAGTATTTTAGTACAGAAAGGTACTCTGCATGCTATGAAAATAGAAAAGTAAACACCAACCCAGGCACAAACACTTGGATCAATAGTTGTGTACTGCCTACAATGCAAGGGCAATGGTGGCACAAATCTTGTGGTAGTAACCAACCAATATCTGATTTGACTTAAGGCCTATTCCACAAGATGAAACTCAAGCCTGACACTGGGTGAACAAGAACCTGAGCCTATATAAGCCAGGGACCTAGGGGAAAACCAAATACTATTGACATAAAAAGAAAACAGCAATAAAATGACTCCTAATGGCATTCTGCCATACTCATCGATCAGTGCCTTGCTCAGCCATCATCAGAGAAGCTTCTTCCTGCAGCAGATGGAAACAAACACAGATACTCACAGCCAGACATTAAGCAAAGAACACTCAGCCCTAAGTGGACATCTCCATTAAACCCTTCAACCTCAGTACTCAGGAAACCTTGTAGAAGAGGAGGTAGGAAGATTGCAAGAGTCAGAAGAGATGGAGACACCAAGAAAACAAGGTCCTCTAAATCAATATGATCAAAGCTCATATGAACTCATAGAGACTGAAGGAGCACGCACAGAGCCAGCACAGATCTGAGCTAGAAGGGGTCCTAAAGCTGAAAAGAGAAATGAACACGTGCTTCATCCCTAATCTGGAAGCTATCTCCAATTGATAACCGCTTGCAAATGAAAATTAATTTTTTCTATAGGAGTCTCATTGGGGAAACAAACTACTCTTTAGGGTAGACTCCATGCCCAATATGAGATGGCCAACAGAAAACAAACTTAATGGCACTATTGGAGATTCCTTGTCTCATAATGTACTGTCAGTGATTTTTTAAAAAAATTATCATTCTCTCTCTTTCTCTCTCTCTCTCTCTCTCTCTCTCTCTCTCATTTACACTTTAGACTTTTGCATTATGTATTATGGCTTACAGTTTAGTGTTTTTATGGGATTCCTGAGTGTGCCAACAAGTGGGTCTCTGCATTTATATTTGTTTAATGTGCCTTTTCTTGGGATCTTTTCCTTCTGTTTGTTTTCTCCTATTCTGATGTATTAGTTTTTATTTTATTTTTATTATATTATATTATATTATATTATATTATATTATATTATATTACAACCCCTTAGAAGCCTGTTTGTTTTCTAATGAGAGATAGAAAGGATGTGGTTCCATATGAGAGGGGAGGTAGGGAAGAACTAGGATGAATAGAGGGAGGGTAGATTGTAATCAGCATGTATTATGTGAGAAAATGGTTATGTTTTTATTTTATTTATTTATTTATTTATTTATTTTGGTTTTTCGAAGCAGGGTTTCTCTGTGTAGCTTTGTGCCTTTCCTGGAACTCGCTTTGTAGACCAGGTTGGCCTCGAACTCACAGAGATCGGCCTGCCTCTGCCTCCCGAGTGCTGGGATTAAAGGCGTGTGCCACCACCGCCCAGCGAAAATGGTTATTTTTAATAAAAGGAAAAAAAAAACACAGCTAAGAGAGATTTATCTTTCATTGTTATTTCTTTAGTAATTATAGCTCATAAATTCACTTATTCCCTAGATACTGGCCACATATTCAGTGAATACCTAATTACCAATTACAAATACAACAATCTATTATTTCATTACTATAATTATCTTAATGTGGGAAGGATATTTTTCTTCAGGAAAAGCAAGCTATATTGTGAAGCACATCAGAGGGTGAAATGTGTATACATATATATTCAATGCAAAAGACTTCATAGTGTCTCTTCCCTGTCACATGGATCAGCCCTATATTGATTTTTAAAACCAAATTGTATTTTAAATTCTAACTGATTTTTACTATTTATTTGGATTAATTAGTACTTTGATAGTATAACTGAGTGGGTGAGTCTGCAAGGAATCAGAGGAGAATTCTAAACTACCATTGCCCTGCCCTGTAGGAAAAACATGTAACTAGCAATTTTATTATAAGGTCAACTCTGTCCTTACACTGATCTTTTGCATTATTCTTAGAAGTGAATCACTATATCACCAGGTTGGGCAGTTAGATTACTGGACTTCCAACTCTTTCCTCTTCACACTCTTTGGGGTACACTGAATGTCTGGAACTTAATCTCAATGTAAGTATAAGTTTTACAACTGTCATATATTATAACATGAATCAAAAGGTTCTGCTTTTGTTTCCACAGAAGATGAGAACCCGTGGACTGCTCTCAGGCTAATATGGTTTGACCAGCCAAGACCCCCTGAAAGGTCTCCAGTGAAACCATGGCCCAGATCATCCAACATCCAAAATCAACTTCAAGGCAACTGGCTCAGAAAATACAGCCTCACAGACTACTCCAGTCAGGACTTGACCATAATACTAAAATTTTCTTTGTGTCCCCATAAGAATACAGCACCCTCTATCAGCAGGAAGTAGCCCAGAAAACTATACTCACATTCCCAAAAAATGCATTATGGATATTTGTCTTTGTTTAGAGATTGGTTACAAATTGTTATTGGTTACAGTCAATATCTTTCTAAAGAAAAAAGAAGGATAGGATATAGATGTGATAGGATGAAAGGGTAGATTATTGAACCTACTTTTAAAGAGCAACAACTTGTATAAAATGTTTTACATTGCCATAGATTTTAGTTTATTACAAATTTAAAGTTTATTTTGTTATACTGTATGTATAGTTTTACTCTTGTTTAAGGTATTATGTTTATGTAACTCATTTAAATTGTAATGGATAATTAAGAAATACAGATTAATAATTAGTATTCTATGATAGTCAAACTTATAGTCATGTTAGTTATAGTTATAATCTTCCTTGGTTATGATAAAAGATAAATTAGATATGAAACTTTAGACTCAGAAATATAGGATAGATAGGATATCTTCTTTTATTTTGTCAAATACAAATAGACTAGATATTATAACTATAAATCTTGCTTGATAACTGTTTTGTTATATGTAATTTTGCTGTGTTGAAGTTAAAACTTTCCTTTTGAATAGAAAGGAAAGGGGAAATGATGGGTGATGTCATTTTGTATGCTGTGAAAATGTGTTGCTTTGATTGGTTGATAAATAAAGCTGTTTGGCCAATGGTGAGTCAGAATTAGGTTAGGCGGGACATTCTAAAGAGAGAGAAAGGAAGGAAGAAGACAGAGCAGAGGATATGCTGCTAGCTGCTGTGAGAAGAAGCAAGATGTAAAGGTACCAGTAAGCCATGAGCCATGTGGCAAAGTATAGATTTATAGAAATGGGTTAATTTAAAATATAAAAACTAGATAACATGAAGCTTGCCATGGCCATAGTTTAAAATAATATTAGCCTGTATGTGTTTATTTGGGTCTGAGTGGCTGCAGGACCAGTGGGTGAGAGATTTGTCTTGACTGCGGGCCAGGCGGGACACAGGAAAACTTTCAGCTACAATATATGTTAGTTAGCTTTTTGTCACTGAGACAAAATTCCTGAAATAATCAACTCAAAAATGAGAAAAAGGCATAGTTCAGCTCAGTGTTTTATGTTTTGTTTTGTTGTTTTGTTGGGCACACTGTGTCAGGGAATTCATGGGCAAACAATGTGTTCACCCCATGGCAGCTAGAATGGAAAGAGAAGGGGCTGGGGTCCTAATACTGCTCTTAAGGATGCACCACTACAGACTGAACTCTCATCAGACCTCAGGTCACAAACTTTACCACCTCCAGCTTACACTACAGATTGTTAGGATTATTACCAATGCTTCAATATATGGGGAACACTTAATATCCATAATAAAGAACCAAAATTTTTGATAATTTTTTTTCTGCTTGGGTTTCAACCATTAGATTTTCTAATCCTAGGAAGCTCACAGGGACACAACAATGACTTAGCTGAATCAAGGCCACAGAATTGGTAAAGATGGTTAAGACTTGGGGGTCCACTGTGAGTGGGTATGTTCCTCTGAGATTTCCATCATCCACTGATAATGAAGAACAATGTCAGTTGAGCTGTGGCCATAAACCACATAGTTTTTCCCCAGAAACACACATTTTATTACTATCATTATTTTGTGTCTGTTTTCTGAAACAGAGTCTCTCTAAGTAGCCCTATCTGTCTTGGAAGTCACTTTGTAGATCCAATTGGCCTCCAAACTCACAGAGATCCAGCTGCCTCTGCCTCCAGTGTGCTGGGATTAAAGGTTTGCACCACCGAGACTGGCTCAGGATTACATATTTAGCTGGGTGCTTTTTCCTAACCACAGAAAGTGCCAGCAAACACTTAGGAGCTCAGATGCTCCCAAATCTCAAATAATACTATTTACAACATCTTCTCATACAAAATTGATGGTGTTTCATTCTTATTATTTTAAATATTGCACTAATGGAGATACTAGCTTAAAAGAGCTTTCATTAGCTTCTGAATTATCTTACAAATATTAAAAGGTCATTCAACTTGTGGTTTTCTTTCTTCATCCATTAGAAATCCCAGTGGATATGAAGAGAAGTTTCTTGAGAAGAAGTGTGGGCACAATGCATGTATAAAGGAGTTATTTCTAATATATATATATATATATATATATATATATATTATAGTGGAATGTGACTTACCAATGGGAATCATTTCCTGTTGCCACCAGGCAGAAGTGACATTTCTAATTTAAACATATCAATACTGAAAAACATTTACTCTGTTTTACTTCCAGTGTGATAGATGAACTCTGGTTTGAATGATTTTGCAAATCAGACTGCCTTCAGCAATAAAGTAGGGTTCATATATATTGCCCATCTCTTTCCATTAGGCAAAGCTATTGAAAATAAATTTGTTCTACTTTGTTGCTTAATGTTACAATGTCTCAGGTCAGTTAACAGTTCAATGCTGTGTTTTGACTCATGTCTTATTTCATAATTGTACTGAACTCTAATCACAAAAATTTAATTAAATGTAAGTACCAGTGGTACTTGTTACTGGGTATCTCCACCTTTTGGAGTTAGCAAGCCTTCAATAGCCATCTAAAATGACCTGGAGAATAGTTATTTGTGATCAAGAAAAGGCAGGTGTAGTTCTTAGGAAAAAAAAAAAGGTTTCTACAACCTAAGCAAAACACATGCCCAGGACTTGAAGCCACTCAAGCTGAAGTTAATCCTGGAGAAATAGTTCTTTGGAGACTATGTTCCCAAACACTAATCATAGTGTCTCCCTTTCTTCAACCTGTACTCAGAGTGTAGCAGCATGGCCTGGAGAATCACCTCTACAAGGCAACTGCACACACATAGGGTACAGAACATAGAGATACACTTTAACATGGAAGAAAGGAGCAGAAAAATATGCATTTCCACTGTGAAAAAAATCAATGATTAAAAATGAACAGAAAGCTTTAAATAAAATTCAGACAGAGGTGACCATTCTCTGATAGTGATTCCTCCAACAGGGGAAGCCAAGCTATAATGCAGCACAAGAAACACACACACACACACACACACACACACACACACACACACGCCCCCTCACATACACAAATTCATACTCATGTACACACTCACATACACACACACACACACACACACACATGCCCCCTCACATACACACATTCATATTCATGTACACAATCACATACACACACACACACACACACACACACACACACACACACTCTCATATGAAAGGCAAAGAATGAACAAACAAAATCACAGAAGTTTTGATTCTATAAAATTCCCCAAAAAGAAAATAAATCTGTAAACATTTCTGAGGACTGGCTTGAGCATAAAGATAGATAAAGCATGTTCTCACAATTGGAAAAGACTGCAGAAGGAACAGTAACCAGGTCCTGCTTTTAAGTAGTGGGAAGACAGGAGTTAGAAGCAACCAATAAAGAAACACTGGGGATAGAAAAGTGCAGGTGTGTTCAGGAGTAGCAGAATCCAGCAGCTGATTACCTTTGGAGTCTGGTGAGATTCAGCTAAATTCTTTTTGTATCAAATTTGTCCAGATTAAATATGGGCTAGGATGGAAAGTGAAGTGATGGGGAGGCAGAGCAGGAATATCCACACTCTTCCCTAGGACCTCCTTCCAGGTACTACACAGGCACTCTGAAGTTTGGTAAGAGTCCTGTGAATCCTCAGTGGAGCTGTCTTGGGGACTGAATCAGAAGTGCTATCTTAACATGTGTAACTCTGCACAGAGATTTACATTATACAAAATGGGAAAGAGAAATAGACAATCATGCTCTCTGTTTGGAGGCATCAGCACTCTACTCTTGCTTGATAGAACAAGTGGGTAGACAGTAAAGAGGGAGCTAAATATTGACATGAACAGGTCTCTACAACTGAACCAAGTCAACATTTATAGAACATTCCACCAAACAGCAGCAGAATAAACATTCCTCTCAAGTGCACTCAGAGCAGTACCACAACAAAATAGGGTGTGAAACACAGAAAAACTTGACAAATTTAAAAGAACAAGAATAATACAATATGTGCTCTCAGATCATAATGAATTAAACTCTAAATCAATCTAAAACAAAAATACAGAAAATTTCCATCTATTCTCATAAATAACCAGAGAACTAAGAAGAACATTTCAAGATAAATTTAAATGTGCTTTGAACTGAATGAAAATGCAAATCTAACATAAAATTTGTGGGGTTGAGTGAAAGTAGAAAGTACAGATGGGTCTGAAGATGGAAGGTGACTTTCAAATAGAAGAGAAGTCTCAAGTTTTCAACCTGCATTTTCATCTAAGAAACCAGGCAAAAACATCAATTTAAGCACAAAGTATGCAGAAGAAATATAAAAATAAATATTAGAGAAGAAATCAATGAAATTATAAATAGATAATTTTGAAAATCCATGATACCACAACAATTCATAAAACTAAAGAAAGATTGAACAAGGAAATAAAAAAAAACACAATAGCTAATACTGGAAATAAAAAAGAAAATATGTATTGATTTTACAGACATTAAAAGGATAAGAATAGAATGGGATAATCTGAGCAACTCCATCTTCAGAAACTGGACAACCTGGGTGGAATCAATCAATTCTTGAAAGACACAAAGTACCAAATGTCATTGAAAAAGAAAAGATATTGTGAATACCCTTGATGTATTGAGACTGAATTCTTGACAAACATCTTTTAAAAAAGAAATTTCTTGTAAGGTGGCTTTACTGGTCTACTGGTGCCCAATAAGTGGGCTTATCAAAGTCACAGAATAAAGGTTAATGTTTTAACATGAACTTTATTTCTAAATGCCAGAAATAAGGAAATGGAATGGGTAGGGAACAGGGCCCCCTTCTAAATAGCTAAGGGCAAGCACAAAAGCCTGCAGGCACAAGAAGGAAACATGAAAGAATGGTCCATTCAAGCCACACACACATTACTAATGAAAATCATTCAAGACAAACAAATGGAGCTGGGTGCCACAGTCTTGGATAGAGAGGTTATTGGTAACATCTAATTGTTTTCCAATTGATCAAAAGACAGAAACCCAGAAAATTTGCTTGGGGGATATTTACAAGTTTATTTTAAATTTATGTGGAAGATAAATAATAGCTAAACTAATTATTTTAGAAGAAAAGTAAAGATGAAGCACTCAGATTGCATAATTTTATAGTGTCCTATACATCTACAATAATCAAGGCTGTGGGGTGTTGGTCAATACACAGGTATACATGTATCTGGAACAAAGTATAGTACACAGAAGTAATTTCCAAAACATATAACACAGGTGGCTTTTGATGAAGACAGAAATGCAGATTGTTAGAATCTTGGAGAAGTCCCACAAAAGACCAACATCCATGTATACCATCAGCAAGAGTGTTTATTATCTCGAGAATAAAGGTACCAGCATGCTGGGGCCACAAATCCTACACAAAGGCAGGATGGTGACCCTGAGAGAGGCTCGCAGACTCCTCTTAAGCACAACTAAGGGGAGTTTCAGGGACAGTTAAATCGTATCAGATATGACTGGTTTACTTGAGTGGCAATCATATTAGTATGCTCCTGATTGGTTAGGGCTAGCAGAGGTTGGCTAGGGCTATAATTTTCCCATTTTTGGGTAAGTCTGGACAAGTCCCAGGTCCTGTCCTTATTTGGTTATTACCTTGAGCCACTGACTGTGAGGACTGTCCCACTGGCCCAGACTTGGTATGTACTATCTCTCTCACACCTGCTGTCAGGGGCATTGAACAATGATTGTCCTTTGTGGCTTCCTCAGAAACTGCCTGTCCAGATTCAATAAGCAGGAACTGAGGCCTAGGTCTTAACTGAGTTATTAGGAGCCTGTCATGGTATGTGCCTGGTCTTCTCATAGATATATTTATGGACATACATTAATATAGGGTTGATCATCAGTATCTGTAGATTACACAGCCACTGATTTTTATCATGATTGACATTTAGAAAATAGTTGTTTAGACCTTTGTTCTTCTTGTCACTATTTCCTAAACAATACATGATAATAACAACTTATATAGTATCTATATACATTATTAGGCCAATAAGTAAGCTAGAGAGTTTACAGGAGGATATATGAAGTGTATCGCTTAAGGGACTTGAGCATCTATGTGTTTTGGCATCCACATAGAAGTGGAATCAATTCCTTGTGGCTACTGAGGATAGCTAAGTATACATATATTTTCTAATTGTTGCAAGAAGCCAAGAGTGAAAAGGCTACTACTTGCAAAAACACACCTATGGCTAAAGATAGAATAATTTTAGCAATAAAATAAATAACAAGATTATAGCCATACATTACTTTATCAATGGGATACATCCCAATAGATGTAACCATGGGCTTTTATTCTTGCACTGATATAGATTGTAAGCCCACAAACCTTCATGGTCTGTTGTACCTCACAGGTAGGCCATGTGGTATAGTTTGTTGCTTCTAAGCTGTAAACCTGCACAGCATGTTACTGTGTTGAATTCTGTAGACAACTGCAATACAGTGATATTTGTATTTATAAACACATCTAAACACAGAAGAGTACAATAAAGTACCGTGATATGAAATTCTATCTCTGTTATAATCTTATAGAACTTCATTGTATATGCAGGCTATCATAAACTGATCCATGATATTGGTGAATTTTAAAAAACTCAATAAAGTAGATTTGAGCTATGCAGATAGAAGTAAATGAGTAAATAAACAAATGAAAGGGAAAGGCTGTATGTTCTTTACATAAGAATTCTATCCTAATCAATAAGTGGAAAATAAGTAAAAGAGATGAAATACACTTTAAATAATTATGACAATAGTTACTGCAAACAAAAATGTATTGGTAAATTAAAATTGGTGGTGAAACTTTTGAGTTAACCTAAGACACTTAAACAGTCTCATGGCATCACCTTCAAAATGGGACTCATTTCTATAACAGTTTTAATATATGTCCATAAATCCTTGGAATTTAAATTCTCCTGCCCTAAGTATGAGATTTACTTAGTGATTTCTGTCACAAAGGACACAGATTGAAAAGGGGAGAAAAGGAGCTTTTGCAAGGACACAAGACATCTGGTACATATCGTCTGGGTCAAATAATTAGGTTAATGTCTTGGTAAGAAGGCATGGCAACAGCACGCACCCCTGGCATTGTATGATGCACCCCTGTGCTATTCTTCCCTCAAATGTGGGATCTCAGCCTAATCATAGAAAATGTCAGGTAAAGTCAAACTGAGGTACTTGGTCAGCACCAGTTCAAAAGTGAAGATTGAGGGGCTTGGAAAGACTGGAGGGAACTAACGTAAATTAAAAAATAATTTGCAATATCTTTTCTTGGACCCTAAAACAAAAAGTATATTGGTGAGAAAATTTGGGAAAACACTAATAAAATCTGTATTTTATTGAATGGCCTTTATGTGAATGACTGATTAATTATATTAACTAGTTATACATATTATACTAATTTTTTATTATTTGTTTTTAAATTTTTATGACTATCCCATGGCCAGGCATGATGTCAACAGAGGGATGCTCTAATATTTGCTATATAGGAACCCCTGTACCTTCTTTTCAACTCTGCTGGATGTTTATAATCATTTTTCTAATAAAAATATAAATTACTAGAGAAATTCTGATGCACTCTGCATGGCAACCTGAAACATTCACAGGAGTGGAATGTATTTCACACTCTCACAGAAAAGTGTAACTAGTGCACACAGCCTAGAACAGGAAACCCATTGCATGGGTGTCTGCCTGTGACTCATTACCTGAAGCCATCAGAGCATGCAGCATTGCATCAAATTCAGCTCCAGCCTTGGTCATAACTTTAACATTCTAAAAATCTACAGAAAACAATAATTCCAATTTAAGGTGCAGTCAAGAGAGGAGAGCACTGTGTGTGGACTGGAAAGATTCCCAGGAAGAAGATGTCAAAGCTTGTTGGGTCTTAAACCATCCAGAACATTAAGTTCTCATCCTTGTGATGCCCACTGTTTTTATATACATGACTTCTTGCACTAAGCTCAAGTCCAACTCAACTTTTCTGTTCAATTTTTTTCAGCCTCTCTATCCCCAAAGTCTATGCCATTACCTTCTGCCTGTTGGGATGAAGCACGTTTCTGGACTCCTTGTAACTGTATGTTAATGCCCAGGTGAATATTTTGAAATGACCCAGGAATTCAAAAATTTGTCCCCTAAATTTGTATCCACCACCTATGAATACAGGTTTCCCAATGTTTTCTGAGAAAGTGAAAATAAGAAGAGCAGAAAGCAGGAAGGGAACAGAAGAGGAGATATGGGCTATAAAGGAAGGTTCACAGATGAAAGGGCTTTATGGTTTTTTGGGATGGTCATCAGAGGAAATCACAGATGGGACTCATAAGGCATGCACAGAGATGCTGATGCTGGAGTATTTAGGCCATGGTGAGACATATAGAAAAAGAGAAAAACAGATGTAGAAAGGGAAGGAAGGAGGAAGAAAAGGAGAAATGGAGGAGAAGAGGGAAGAGAAAACAATGGTGAATATAACAATTTGTCCAAGGATGATCTGGAAAATCAAGATGATTACTTGACAATGAAGACTATGTCCTAGTACAACCTCAGAATCTACATCATGGAAGACATCTTACACTTAGTTTATGAACATGGAGCTACAAATTTGCTCTTTGAGACAGTAACTCAGATGTTTTTACAGAAGGCTTGCCAATAGGATACTATGTCCATATGTATTTCAAGATTTTTAGTCAGTAGACTCAACCAACTTGCACTCCTAACACTAGAAACTGTGCCACTTATTACTCCTTTTGCTAGCTTGTGGTCCTATGCCAGTTACCTGCTCAATATTGGAGAGCAAAATTAATTCTCTTTTTTTCACACAAGAGGGGCTGGGGAGACAGAAATAATTACATAAAAATACATGGTGTTTTGTAAAAATATACAGTAGAAAAAAACTCCTAAGGAGGTATCCATCATTGGCATTGTCAAATTTAATATTCATTTTCCTTAGCAAAGACTTGTATATCCATTCTACCAGCATTGTTTCCAATTCAAGTATATTCATATACCACTCTATAGAGCCACATCCATATTAGCAATCTCAAGATAAAGAGCCAACAAATACTGAAGTATGTTATGCAATTAATGGTCTTTGTAGAGCACCTTTTCCCTAATATCCAAAGATGATTCAGTTCATCTGAACCAGTATTTAATTCAATTATAAATGTTTATAATCCATGTATTGACATTAAGCTATAGCCTACTGTGCACATAGCCATAATAATGTTATATTCAAACATCACCTCCCCAAAGAATGATTATACACAAGGTCTTCCAGGAGAACTGTGTGGTGATATTTTATTTGTGCTCTAATAAATAAAACTTACTTGGAGATCAGAGGAAAAAGCCAGCCACTCTATTAAACACGGAAGTCAAGCAATGGTAGCACATGCCTTTAATCCTAGCATTCGGGAGGCAGACATTCATCCGGATATCTGTGAGTTCAAGGCCACACTGGGAACAGAGCCAGGTGTGGTGGCACATGCCTTTAAATTCCAACACTAGTTAACCATAAAGGTCTGGAGGTCTGTACAGACAGACAGGAAGTAACAGGACTGGGCAGAAGAGGAAGTGATGTAGCTGGGCGGAGAGAAGAAGTGAGATGTCAGGGACAGAAAGGATATAGGCGTGAGTATTCAGGAAGTGGCTCTCCTTTTAGCTGAGGATTTCTAATGGTAAGAGTGTGACTGGATTCTTTCTGCTCCCCTGAACTCTCAGTTTTTACCCCAATATCTGGCTCCGAGTTTTTTTTTTTTTTTTATTAATAAGACCATTTAACAATTCATCTTATATCACTGGTTACCCTAGCATCAGATAACACAGGATGGAACTCTCCTTGAAACACTTCTCAAAATTTGTAGTGTTCATTGAAAGGAATTACATTTATACAATTTTAGTATAATGATATCAATGGGAGTAGGACAAATGATAACTAAAAAGAACAAACATGAGAGACTTAGTACAATATTCCATGACTTCAGTAACTCTCCATTGTTCATTACATCCATCCTGTATGGTGACTACCCATCCAAGAACAAAGCTAAGCTAGCAACAAAAATGGATGCCTCTACCTTCCAACTAGAAATATGAAAATAGATGCTACGCCTCAAGCTTCCATGTCTTTGATATTAACAGAGCTGCATGAATAATTAAAGCATACTTCTTTAATCTTCACAAAGAGTTAAGGAACAAGATTCTATAGTCAATCATATTTAGACCCCCATACCACTCTCTAGTGACCAAGAGCACAGCAAAAAGCCATTAACTGGTAGAAATCCACAAGTGGGAAATATTGTTTGTCATTTGGGGAAAATAACATCCCTCATGATAAGCTAGAAGACTAGGAATGAAGGGATTTTGAGAAGTCTTTTAAGTCAGCACTGGCATACAAGAGGCACTCATGCTGTGCAGGCTAAGTGAATAAACAGATTGACAGGGCATTATCATATGTGTCTTTCACCCAACTCAGGGAAATTAGCCTGTCTCATTTTCTCTTCTATAACAAGCTCATATTCTATTTTTCAAGCTCAGTGTTCAATTTCACAACTTCCAGCTCGAGCTTGCCCTGCCATATCCAAGCTCTCCTCTTGTCTAATTCTCAGGAAAACAAACAGGCTCTCACTATTGCTCACATCTACCTAGTACTCAGGCAAATCTGTGCTACTTTATTATAATTCACCGACAAAGTGCAAAAAGTTAACATAAGGAATTATGCACTCTGAGGAAGGATGGCAATGAATTCTCTCTGGGAAATGCTGAAACAGTTGAGCCACAGTAAAAACCAATACCCAGAAGCAAGACAGGGCATTTAGGAATGAATCCTTTCATATCTGTAAAGCAAGGGCTGGGAGAGGTCCAAAGGATTTTCTGTCTCCTGATTGTGGCATTGTTTATGAGAACATGGAGATCAAAGGAGTTTGGCAAATTTTTCTGGGGTCACAGGACTCATTAGTAACACCACAGGCATAGAATTCAGGGTTCTAGCACTCATGGACAGCTCAGGGCTCTTTTTTTGCCACAGAGCATAAACTGGGTAGGATATTGTGAGAAGACAACACATGATAGAATGACAGAAGAAGCCTTCCAGTGGAAGACCCATTTTAGTAGCAATTGTAACAGTTGTATGGAGAACACTGTTTA